>LNDK02000051.1:2258999-2365718 GCA_001455915.2 Samsoniella hepiali | reverse complement strand
TCCCCCCCCCCCCCCCCCCCCCCCCCCCTCAACAGCTCCCGCCATCGTGGCGTCAAAGGTCCTTCTCCTTACAGCATCACTTTTTCTGTAAATTATTTTTGCTGCCCGCCACCTTTTTTTTCATTCAAACTTTATAGTTTTTATTTTTACTCTTTTTTTTTATTCCTCCTTCTTTCCCCCTAACGGTCCCCTCCTCCACAAACCACACACGCCGCCCCCCCTGGCAGAGGTCCCCGGCGTCTCGCTTCGACGCACCAGTGCACACGCTTCCGTCAACCAAGACTCCCGCCAAAAGAACACGAGTGACTGTCAACGCCGTCATCGTCACCGACTAGACCTGTCTTCGCTGCCGTTGCCCCGAGTCCAGCCCTTCGAGCCTTAGTTGGCGTTTCGTCGTCCCGTCTTTTTACCTTTACGCAGCGGACAAAAAGTAGTAATTTCGACCTTTTTTTTTTCCTTCGAGCCTCGTGTCGCCGCCCTCGACGACGCCTCGCCTGTCCCGTCATCGAATGAACAAGACCGATTGACCAAGTAATTCAATAATGTCTGCTCCCAGACCCGACCACCTGAGCCTGGGCTACTCGTCGCATTCTGGTGCCACCCAGGGCCGTTCCGGCTCGCCCTCCTCCACCAACAACTCCCCCATCGACTCCTCCACCTCCTCCGCCCGCTCTCACTTTGGCCTCTCCTCCGGCTTGAACTCTACTGCCATCATGGCCGCTAACTCACGCTCCGGCGCTGGCTCCCCATCCCACGAATTGGGTGGCTCTAGCAGGCTCTTTTCCAAACGGTACATCTCTCTCTCTCTCTTTCTCTCCGTCATCTTCACCCAATCCTCGCCGCATCCCCAACTATCGCCCACCTCACCTGCTTCGCTTTTCCTCCATCCCCTGCTCAGAACTTCATGTCCATTTTCTCGCTGCATACTCGACTCCTCCTTGCCCTGATTACCTGCTAACCCTCGACCTTTGTTCCAGAGCGCGCGAAATCCAGGCACAAGAAGGCATTTCCAGCATGCCCCCCCTGTATCCTTGGGGCGGTCCTCCCACAAGCGGCAACTCGACACCTCTACGAGAAAATATCCCTGAATCTCCCACCGACGGTTTCCCAGACTTTGGCCAGCTCCCCACGCCCGACACCATGCCTCAGACCCGACGCGGTCGTGCTGGCACTCTGCCCTCCAGACTCACCACCCCCGGTGGCCTCTTTGCTGTGCCCAACCTACTCTCCGCCAAGTCTGCTCGTGTCACCCCGGCACAGAGCCCATTTAACAAGTCGCCTTCTCCGAGCCTCGATCACCCTGAAAACACATCCGGCGCCTCTACCCTCCTCTCCCGCCTACGCGCCGGTTCGCTTCCCCAGCGCGGCAACTTCTCCGCCGCTCCCGGTACCGCCCCCTCCCCTTTTGGGCCCTCCATCTTCAGCAGCTGGAATCCTGCCAGCGGTGGCCGCGAGCGTGCCTCCACGCTCGCCAGTATTGCCAGCGTCGGCTCCAACGGCCCCAGCTCTCCCTCGCAATCCCACTTCTCTCGCGAGGGTGGAGAGTCCTCCGACGCCCATATGCGAACCCTCGACTATCTGGGTCTCGCCGAGACTCCTCAGCCCCAGATTGCCACTCCATACTACGACTATAACAACAAGCAGAACAGCCGCTTTCGCTCCTACTCCGTGAACAACAAGGACCAGTACGCCCGTGAAGAGGAGCAATACGAGGTCGAGGGCGTGCCCATTGACAGCCGCTACGTCGCCGCACTCCAGGATCAGCTTGCCGCTACCAACGCCGCTATCCACAACCATAATCTGGCTGTTCAGGCTTTCGCCAGCCAGGCCTCCAATCGACCACGAGCCCAGACGGCCAGCGTCCTCGATGCTCCCCAGAGCCGACTTATGCAGATTCATATGAACGGCGCCGTGAGCATTCCCAACAACCTCAACGCCGCCGAACGACGCCTCCAAGAAGATAGCGCCTACGATGACCTTCCTCAGGCCGTCGCAGGTCTCAACCTCGGCCGATCCAACAGCCGCAACGCCGGAATGCTTGGCCCCGACGAGCAGGGTCTTGATGGTCCTACCAGTGCTCTCTGGCTCGGAGGCGTGCCCACCTCTACCACCACCTCGACCCTCAACGAAATGTTCAAGTCCCACGGCTCTATTCTCTCCGCTCGTGTTCTTACGCACAAGAATTGCGGCTTCGTCAACTTTGAGCGTGTCGAGAGCGCCATCTCCGCCAAGGCTAGCATGAATGGCAAGGAAATCTTCCCCGGCGCCGGCCCTATCCGCATCAACTTTGCCAAGCCTCCCTCTGCCTCCAACACCCCCGGACACGACGGCGTCTTTCCTTCGCCCAGCCCCGATCCATTTGCCAAAGGCGAGGTGGCGCAAACTGGCGCCATAGGCGACGCTCCCGTTTCCACTGCCACTCCCACGGTTCCTCCTCTGCCCGACATGATGACTGATATGCTCGAGATCATCGCCCAATTCGGTGCCTCCGATGCAGACACTGCTCAAATCTCCAGCAGCATGCAGTTTGCCGTTCAGTTTACTGCCTTTGCCGACGAGATTCCTCCTGTTCGCGAGCCCACTCACTCCCGCGTCCACGATGCGCCCAAGCTGCGCGACATTCGCAAGCGTGTCGACAACCAGCTCCTCAGCCAGGCTGAAATTGAGAATATTGCCGTCGATATGCTTCCCGAAATTGCCGAGCTCTCTTCTGACTACCTCGGCAACACGGTCGTTCAGAAACTATTTGACAACTGCTCAGACCAGCTGCGCGATGCCATGCTCACCGAGATTGCCCCTCACATGGCTGAAATCGGCGTTCACAAGAATGGCACCTGGGCAGCCCAGAAGATCATCGACGTCTGCAAGACCCCGGCTCAGATGAACACCATTGTCGACTACATTCGCCCGTATACCGTGCAGCTCTTCCTTGACCAATACGGCAACTATGTTCTCCAGGGCTGCCTCAAGTACGGTGCGCCCTTCAACAACTTCATCTTCGAGACCATGCTCAGCCGCATGTGGGAGATTTCTCAGGGCCGCTACGGCGCTCGTGCTATGCGCGCCTGCTTGGAAAGCCACCATTCTACCAAGGAGCAGCAGAGAATGCTCGCCGCCGCCATTGCTCTGCACAGCGTCCAGCTAGCCACCAATGCCAACGGTGCCCTCCTCCTTACCTGGTTCCTCGACACGTGCACATTCCCTCTCCGCCGCACCGTGTTAGCGCCTCGCCTCGTCCCTCACCTCGTTCACCTGTGCACTCACAAGGTCGCATACCTGACCGTCCTCAAGGTCATCAACCAAAAGGCTGAGCCAGAGGCCCGCGACACGATCCTGCAGGCTCTATTTTTCACTCCCAACGACCGCATTCTCGAGGCCATCCTCAATGACCAGTCTTGTGGAGCCACTCTCATCTTCAAGGTGCTTACGACGCCCTTCTTTGATGAGACAATCCGCTCGCAGGTGGTTGAGACTGTCAAAAATGTCCTGCTCAAGATTGGTGCTCAGCCGAACCAAGGATACAAGAGATTGATGGACGAAGTTGGTCTTTCGACCCGCACCAGCGGCACTCCCAGCCGCGAAGCCTCTGCTCCTGTTGAACAGCGCCGACCAACTTCCAGACACGCCAACGGAGGTGGCAACCAGCAGCCGCCGCCGCAGCAGCAGCAGCAGCACGCTAGCAAACCATTTTACAATGGCAACGCTGCTGCTCAGAACCCTGGATTCGACACGGGTTACAATGGTCAGAGAGCCGATGGCGGGGACCCCAGCATGGGAGCTTTCCAGCAGTACAACCAGAATATGATGTACAGCTCCCCCACCGGGCCCATGCCTCCGGGCGTGGGTATGCCCCCTATGCAATACCAGCAGGGTATGATGAACAGAGGCGCCCCCCAGGGCACGTACAACTACCCCCCAATGTCGTATGGCGGATTCGCCCCGGGCCAGCCTGGCGCTGACCAGTTCCGCCAGCAAAACATGGTCCAGCCTAATGCCATGCCGATGCAGGGTGGTCAGGGCCAGTATGGACCTCCTGGCTTCGGCATGGGCATGCCCGGCTACGCGTATGGAGGCATGCCTGGCGGTGCCCCAGGCATGGGCTATGTACAGCCAGATCAGGTGAATGGTCGACGTGGAAGAGTAAGTCTGCTGGACCCGACAATTCAGTGCAGTGCTAACAATTTGTAGCGCTAGTAGATGAGTGTTGTCGAATACGAATCCCCTGGTCATGGGTCACTAGCCCTTGACCTGCCTCTTGTCCATGATGATCAACGCATGCCATAGCCGAGCGAGCCCGGCCATGATGGAGTTTTGGGAGTTTGTATACTTGATTTTTGTTATTTAACTCGGCAACGACTGGTTTTCCTTGTCTCGACAGGCGCAGCTGATGATGTGCCAAGGCAGGCTCTTGGCACAGTCTGCCGGCTGCGCGCAGGTCTGAAGTGCGGTAGGGCTCCAAGCATTGGCGCTCTCCTGCTTTTTATCTGTCTTGACATTTTTTGTTCATTTCTTTTTGTTTCTTTTGCATTCATCGATTTTATCTATACGATTGAACGCCCATTACCACACACCCGGAACACTTTTTCTGATATTGGAAGCGAGCAGAGCCGAAGACTTGAGCATAGCATCATCATTGGTCCCAATTGATAGAGAGCCAAGAAAAGACGTGGCAGCATGTTGCCGAAGGCGCAGACTGGAGAAAAGTTGGTTCATCTCTTTTATGACTCATTACCAGGTTGATAGACATCATGTCAGCCTGCGTCGTGGTCAGATGCTTCAACCTCTGGGTGGAGAGCTTGGTTTCATCAAGGAAATCCGTCTTTCCTTTTTTTTTCTACTTTTTTCTCCCATCTTATTATTCTTTCTACAACATGTTGTTTGTATGGTTTGCTTCTTATTTTATATTGGTATTGTTTAAACACAAATGGAACAAAAAAAAAGCAAGAAAACAAGACGTAATAACTTCGTATAGCNTTTGGTAGTCGTATAACTTCGTATAATGTATGCTATACGAAGTTATTACGGGTCCAAACGTTTTGCTTTGAGACTTTGTCTCATCTCGAAAGGGAAAAAAGGACAATTTGTGGGATGATGATGATGGATGGGACAACAGGAAAAAAAAGGCGGAAAAAAGGTACGACAGGGGGGCTGGGTGGCGCGCGGGGTGAGAGAGCAAGTCGTTGTATATTACATTGTAGTTGGCACCAAAAATGAGGGGATTCAAATGACTTGGTTATTTTCAAAAGGGCCGGTTTTTTTATGCGAATTGTCAAATGTAAATTCCCCAACATCATCACCCGTCATGTATTGAAGTTGGAAATGATCCATCTCTGTATCGACCCGCGCAGCAAAACAAAACTACTCCCTTTTTTTTACCAGCATATTTCTGTACGGGTTTTATGCAGAAACAATAACAAGCATGTATGAAGAAGAAATTAAACGAAGAGCATGAATTTCAAGTCTTGTACTTTGCTCTTCTAATTGCCAAGGTTCCATATCCTCCCAAACGCCCCCCCAAAACCACAAGTTGTTTTGCGTATGACAAAAGAACAGTAAACTTCTGCTCCTATGTATGACAAAAGAAAGAAAAGAAAAGAAATACTTCTTTAGGTAGTAGTAGTAGTAGTAGTAGTAATGTATTATGAACAAAGATGCAAGTCCGTCGTCTCGCCGCCAAATAATCCCCTCTATGATGAAAATACCTCTGTCACGTTTTGCTCTTGTGCCTCCCTCCCTTCCTCCCTTTGTTGCACCACTGTTGGCGCTTTGAAAAGGAAAATGCAAAAAAAAATTGTCTGCGTCGAGTGGCTCGGTAATACAAAAAGCAGGATCAAATTGAGAAATAAAAAAAGTGAGGCCGGAGCGGTTGCGGAGACGGGGAGGGGACAATAGCAAAACTGGGCGTGGCGCAATTAAAGACACAACAGTGTCGTTTTAGTCGAGGTCCATGGTGCTGCCGTCTATCGTGAGTGGCGGCGTCGGCTCCCTCAACGCAGCCATGGTCGTCATCGCCGGCGCCGTGTCCTCTTCCTTTTTGGGCACAATAGGGCTGCTGCGCAGTACGCCGCGAGAGTCGTCCGCAGGCGGCGGCGTCGTCGCCGTGGGATCGGGCGTGGGCATGCTGGATACGCGCTGCTGCGATGGCGGCTTGTCATCGCCGAGGACCTGCCGGATACGGCTGGTCATGGCGTCCATCTGCGCGAGCATGGCGCGCAGGCTCAGCTTGTCATTGTCCGCGAGCTGGCCGAGGGCAATGTTGTCGGCGTTGCCCCGCGCCATGAGGCGGAGCACATTCTCGTCCGCGTTGGACAGAAGCGCCGACGTCAGCTGGTCGATACCGTCCGACGGTTTCTGCTTAAGGCCAATGAGGTTCAGCGAGGCTTGCATCTCGTCTACCTGGCGACCGAGGGTCGATCCCAGAAGCGGACCAGGGCTTTCGCTCTGCTGCGGTGCAGGGGATGGGTAAGGCACCCATTTCTGCTCATTATGGCGCGCGCCGTAGCCTGCGCCTTGCCTGCGGAGTCTGCGGTTGTCAGTTAGCTTGCTGCCCAACGGACCGCTTTTTGGAAACACGTACTGCTCGATAAAGTCGAGAATGACGCCGTTGGCAGACACCTTGTAGGTGCGGCCAAAGGAGAGAGGATCGGGCCAGCCCGACTCCTTGAGCAACTCGGGCTCGTCGCTCCAATCAATCTCAATGTGGCCGTTATTCTTAGTGCCCCTGGTAAAGATGGGCGTTATGGGCTGCGCATTTCTGACTTTGCGGAACTTGTGGGCGGGCGCGAGGCGCGGCGCATCGGCCAGGACATCGTCCACGTGAGTCGGACACCGCCATGTTTTGAGCACCGGAGGCACAGCCAAGGGGGGATCCAGGCAGTCGAGATGCCAATAAAATGGGCACACGCTGCAGGGAATAATGGCCCTTGTGTCGTTGGATGGTTTCTGGCACGCGTGACACAGCACCGGCTGGTTCTCGTCGCGCTGCTTGAACAGATCGGGCAGCTCATCATAGCCCGTCTTTTTCCTGTGGTGGTGGCGAGGCCTGCGTTAGTCATCGTTCCACGTACCGATCAGACGAGGGTCGCCGCCCAAGGCCTCCCAATGAAGCCTTGGGCGTGCAGAGGCCACGAAGAAAACTTACTTGGCTGTTTTGCTGGCCACCTCTTCATAGTCGCCGTCGTTGCCGGCCTTGACGCCCTCGAACCGATTCTGGATGCGCTTGGGCAGGCTGTAGGCAGTAGGTATGCTCTTTTCCAGATTGTTGAGGAGCGAGGCAAAGGCACCCCTGTGAACAGGAATGCGCGAGGGAAACCTGCGTACCAGGCACTCGTTACAGTACCAGTCGTCGGGCAGATCCTCAGACTGGGCCAGGTTGACGCACTCAAAGTGGAAAGACCTGGGGCAGCCGTCGCAGCAGAGCACGTCGCCCGCGTTGCCGCATGCAGAGCAGATTTCATCATTGTCCGTCGCCTAGGTAGATGAAATGTCAGTACACAACTCTTTTTCGCTGCTAGATAATCGCCATGACGCATTTTGCACGCGCGCCGATTTTGCTTGGGACGTGCCAAGGTCCTGGGCTTGTGCTCTTCGGGGCGAAAGTGACGCGCAGAAGCCGCTAGCAGCCGTGAGGGCCGTAATCCCAGCATCCTTGTTCGCACACATCCGCCACAAAATCAGTGCGCGATATCTGAGCGATATCGCACGTAATCTCAAACAGGCAGACTAGGCCATCAT
The DNA here is from genome assembly GCA_001455915.2 of Samsoniella hepiali. Taxonomy (NCBI): domain Eukaryota; kingdom Fungi; phylum Ascomycota; class Sordariomycetes; order Hypocreales; family Cordycipitaceae; genus Samsoniella; species Samsoniella hepiali. The sequence continues at coordinate 2,357,984 of LNDK02000051.1, read as the reverse complement.
CGTTGATATTCTAGCCTCCCGTTTGTGATGATGCGCTGCAGCCTGCTCGTCTGACCAGAAGAAAACACGTGTCGCGTAATACGTACCGGGTCCTTGGGCGTGCCAGCTCTGAATGAAGACTGGCTTTCGCTCGCCAACCTTGGAAGTCCTCCCGCGGGCCCGCCGCTCTTTTTTACTGGTCTATTTTGGAAAAGTTAGCAATAGAATTCGTGAGACGAGTTTGATGGTGACGTGAGCCCATGGCGCGTGTAGGACCGGCCTGCGGGGCCAAGATGAAATTTTCGCCTCTCAAGTGAATGAGGCCAGACACGGTCCGAGATGGCGCATCGTCAAGGTGTGAGGATTCAGACTGTCGCACATTGATGGAAAATGAAGGGGGGGTCGATGCGCCGATATGTGCGCGGGCAGGTGAGGCAAACTTACGAAGACTTGACGCGCAGACCCTTGGGCCGCTTCGCCTGGCGCTGGCTTGTCGGCGTGACGGCGCGCGATCCTGCTACCGTGGAAGCATCATCGCCAGTGAATGAGAATGGAATCGGCGACACAGTCTCATCGATCTGGTCGTTGGGGCGCTTGGTCGCCGAGCGCGTGGTCCTGGTTGTGGGCGCCACCGCGTTGGCGACCGAGCGACGAGTCTTTCTCGTCGTGCTGACGGGCGTCGTAGCACGCTGCTGACGAGGGCCGCGCACCGAGCTCTCGGCGGCTGTGTAGTTGTTGGTGATGTCTTGAGCGTCGCGGCGCCGTGCCCAGACGGCGTCGAGGTCCTCATCGGGCCCTCCCTCGCGCTCGGCGTTCTGCTGCATGGGTGCATCAGAGTCGGCCGGCGTCCTTGACTTGGCCTTTGATTTTGGTAGATGAGAAAAAGATAAATCCGAGGAAGCGGCCAACCTACCGGGCATGCTGGCCTGGCGCGCCCTGGATGAGTGAATGTGGGTGGTAGGTGAGGCGGACGGCGAGCTTGGCTCGGGAGATGCGGCAATGGAGTTTGCCTTGGAGAGCGACTTGGCAGCAGCAACGGCAGACGACCTTGATAGCACAATGGTTCTGGGCCGTGATGGGACTTGGTCGTTTGCGCTGTTGGAGGTGGAGGTGGTGGTGGTGGTGGTGAGCTTGGATTGAGCGTGCTTGGGCTTGCTGCGCTTTTGGGTTCGGGGCTTGGAGCTGGAGCTGGAGCTGGAGCTGGTGCTGGTGCTGGTGCTGGTGCTGGATTTGGCTCCAGTCACGGTTCCAGTTGCCGTTCCAGAAGTGGCCCCCCCCCTACTACCACCACTACCACCACCACCACTACCACCGCCGCCAGTAGTCACACCAATCGTGGCTGCGCCAGTTTTGTTGCGCATTTCGGGTGACGGCAGCGTCATGGCTGATGATAGTGATGAGTCGCTCGATGCCGAGTTGCCCCGTCGGCGTTTGCGTGATGGCGTGTCTGACTCTGCTGTCATCATGCCAGCTGCCGCGTTTTGCTTGCCGTCACGGTCCTGCCCTGCGTTGCCGTTGAGCCCCAGGCTCCTGTTTCTGCCACCGCTCGATGATGGGTGTGCCCTTTTGGCCTTCTTGGCGGCTCGTCTCTCGCCCTCCTCTGCCTCTCGTTGGCCAGCCTCCGCCTCGGCCACAGGCGACTGCAGCTCCTCGGGCTCCTCCAGTTCCTCCTCATCCTCGCTATCTCCCACCAGCCCGCTGTACTGCGCATCCGTCGGCTTCCTCGCCTTTTGTGCCTGCAGGCGGCGATTTGTTGTCGCTGTCGACGGCGGCGCAAAGTAGTAGCAGTCGCCGTTCTCTGTCGCTCCCTCGCGCTTCTTGTCCCCGATGTGCTTGGAAAATTCATCAAGCGTGTCATCGTCTGCAGTTTGCTGTAATACGTCCGTAACCATCGAGTCAAACTCGGGATCTTCAGACTTTTCGTCGTACAACGTTCTGAGAGCCCACGCCGTAGGATAGTGTTTGAGGCCTGCTTCGTCTGCCGCGTCAATAAATTTCGCTCATGAAAAAAATGGAGTGCCACGGAATTTTTTATGCACTCCTCATGAAATATCTCTCATGACTGGGCGGGGGTGCGTTTGATGTCTTGCTTACCTGGCGAGAGCGCTGGGGCCGCTTGCTCCCCGTCACCGTCTTGGTTCTCCTGAGTCTTGGACAGGGCTGCCTGGGACCGTCGCGCGGCCTTCTTGCGTCGATTTCCCCCGGGATTATACTCATCGTCGTCGTCATTTTTCTTCGAGGCACTCTTGGGAGGCAGCGACCGGCGAGATGGCGCGACCGGAGCCAGCGCTCCCGGCGATGCCGCGCGTTTTTTGCCCGCCACGACGTTGCCTGTTGACGCAGCCGTAGTGCTCTTGTCGCCGTTGCTCTCCGTGCCGCTGCTGGCAGCATTTTTGTCCTTGCTCGCGCCTCCCGTCCTGAGAATTACCTTGCGCACGCCGTGCCCGTTGCTGCTGGCATTGCCATTTCCGTTCTCTGGCTTCTTGGGCTTGGGTGGCACTCCAAGAGGCGCCATGCCTTCCAGCACGCCATAGCGCATCAATCCAGCCTCCTCATAGCTAGGCCTGTTCTGTACCGAGGGCTCCAGCCATCGCTGCATGAAGGATCGCGACGCGTCGTTGCCCGAGCTCTTGGAGACTTCGAGTGGCGAGTTGACGCCTAGCGACGCGGCGCCCTGATGCGCAGGACTAGAATACCGCGAGCGCGTGGCTCTCGTGCTTGATGACATTTTAAGCCTATGTCCAGCTCTCCCTTGAACGTCCCTCTGCACTCCGTGCTCAACAAATGTTGGGCCTGGTCTGGTTGCACCTTGCTCCTTTGGGCCGCCGTGATGCCTCAGGGAGCGAAAGCGCGGCAAGCGTCACTGCTATACCAGGCAGGAGGATGTGCTATAGAGCAAATGTCAGCCAGGAAGCTCAGGCAAAGGAATTTAAAGGTGACATACCAGTCTGCGAGGCTACAGCATGAGTCCCCGAGGGTCGGGTCGCGCTTTAGGAGCTGTTTGACGCGTTTTATTTTGAAACTTATAAAAGGAAGAAAAAAAGAAGGTCGAAGTTGTCGAGTCGCAAGGGGTGGCAACGCGCGACAGGCCGGCAGCTCCATTTGAGCTCAAATACCAAGGCCAAGCCTGCCTTTTGGTAGGCTGGTCCGACCGCTGGCCGCCCCCAAGGACCGCCTTAATAGCCCAAGGTAGGCACCTATAACCATCCCACACAGGCCCTGCCAGCGCCCATCAGTGCCCCGCGTACAGCGCTGCCACCGCCTGGAGCTGCCGTGCTCCAGCGGCCCCATCCACTGCCGGGACTTGGTAGCGCCCGACGCGAACCACAAACCAACCCAGCCAGCGCACTTGGCAGCCCAGCATGTGCTTCCGTCAATAAAACAAGGATAGATGAATCCGACGAAACATCCAGTTCGTCTGTCAAATTCTGAAATGCCTCCCTTATTCTCATCTACTCTGTTCGCAAGTTTATTCACGGTAACCCGCTGCCACCCCTGCTGAAGCACACATTCGCACACGGCCATTGTATATCTGCAGTGAAAGCCACGACAATACAAAATCCACCTACAGGCAAGGGGGGGGTGTGGTGCCCATGTGTCCCATGTTCGACATTCCTCTCCCTATCACATCGTTGTGCTCGGAATCCCCTGCTATCCATCATCCCCATCCTCTTGCATTATTCTCCCGTCACAGTGTCACACATGGGCACCGCCTCTGTTGCTGTCTGTCTACGAGCATGTCTGACATGCGCATGACCAGTCAACACTATTAACACTTTGCCTTCATGGGGCGCAAGCTGCTCCGGCCTGACGGTTTCTGTGTCTGCCTAGAATGGACGCCTAGATTTTCGGCATAAAGTGGCTAGAATATCGCGCAACCTATTTGCCACTCACATCCGTCTCACTCAATAACGGCAGCCGGCCGGCTTTACACGTCACAACCCTCAGGGGTAAGCACCCCATGAACAAACACTTCACCACGGTCACGAAAAGCCTGCCTTTGCCGATCTTGTGTGGCTTTGACCCATCCAACTTGAATGTATTTTCATATATATGTATACGCAAAAGAAGAGGCCATGGAGGCTCGACCAGTCAGCCTTTTCAAGGCGAGAAAACAAAGCCTGCCAACACGCCCCAGCCGCTGCTATGCTATGCGTAACCTCGCGCGTCGCAATGACGTGCACTTCTGCACCGCTCCTACTGCAAACTGCGCGCAGTGACTGGTGACAAATAAAGCACAGTGTTGCTCTTGGTAAGTATCCGGCAACACAACACACACCAAGGTCCATGTCAAGAGTTGGATGAGACTTTCCAGTCTTTGCCATGACCATCTGACTTACTCGCTGTCAGACTCATCATCATCAGACTCGGCCTTCTTGGCAGACTTCTTCTTCTTGCTCTTGCTCTTCTTCTTGCCCGTGTTGCGGGACAGGGGCTGCTCGAGAATCTTGAGGATCTCAGTGTCGGTAATCTTCTTGTCAGACTGCACCTTGCTGAGGTCCAGGGCGGGCGGGCCACCAAGCTTGGTGAGGCCGTTCTTAGTGATGGCTGCACAGTCGTGTTAGTTTTGCATATACATCGCAATAACATTGGGTGTTGGCAACGGCTACTTACCGACAGTGGTCAGCAGTCTGGCGACGGGAGCGCCATCCTTATCACCAACAATCTCGTACTGGCGGAAGACGTTGCCACGAACGCACTCGACGACACCAGACTTGGCGTCACGCTCGTCATCGAGCTGTCTCAAGCTGAAGGGGAAGGTACCAAACTTCTTCTGGACCTCGGAGAGGATCTTGCGGGAAGTAGGGCGCTTCAGGCCGTAGGTGTTGGTGGTACGGCGGTGGAGGGTGGTACGACCCTCGAGGGTCTTGCACTTGCCGGAGCCCAGACTGACACCCATCTCGACACCCCAAACCTCGCCAACCTCGGGGACGCCATCGCCCTTGGCACCCTCAGTGGGGGCAAGGACAATCTTCTTGGTGCCCTCAATCTCGTTACGGTCAAACAGCCACGAAGTGGTGCTCTCGACGAGGTGGCACTCGTAGGCCTCGCAGACCTTCTCGAGCAAGGCGGTGATCTGGCTCTGAGAAGGGGCCTTCTTGGAAGAAGCCTTGGCCTTTTCCTCGTCGGTGCCCTGGGCTAGAAGGCCGGGCGGGACCATCAAGCGGATGAGAAGCTCGTTGGCGTAGTAGTTGGCGAGGAGCAGGTCGGCGGGGCGTCCAGTGACGGTCTCGCCATCCTTGCCGGCGACAATGGTGTCGCAAACAATGGTGCCGAAGCCATCAATCTGGGCACCGAGCTGGATCTTGACGGGCTCGCCGGGCTGGATCTCGGTGGCAGCCTCGGTCTCGTCCGAGGTCAAGGGAGTGTAGGGGGTGACATATGAAGCGGGAGAGATGGTGGTGGGGTTGGAGAAACCTGATGCATATATCGTCAGCGATGGAGTAGGCTTACTTGCGCAGCTGTCGGCCACGTACCCTTGGTGATCTTCTTTCCGCGGTAGACCTTGGCGACCTCGTCTTCGAGGAGCTTGTCACCCTTCTGGCAGATGTCGACAATCTTTGCGCCGGGGACGCAGAGCTTGGCGACCTCGGCGAGGACCTTTTCGGAGATCTGACCTGCCGTCTTATACTTGGTCAAAGTATCGGGGTTGTTGAGGGTGTAATCTGTATTCAAAGTCAGCGCCTGTATGGGATGTAGACGGTAATTGTGGCAGGTCGTGTGCGCGGCATCTGGTGCGGTCGTGGGCAACAGCACAGCAAAGCTCCCAGCTGCGACAGTTTGGCGGGGTAATCTCAGGCCACCACAGAGGCAAGGGAGGGGCAGCGCAGGTTTATACTCTCGGCGGCGACAGGGTATAGGGAAAGGGGTGTATAAATGTGCATGTCGGGGTAGTAACTCACCGGTCTCCTTCTCTTCAGACATGATGGGCAGCTTTTTCGATGGGAGATTCTTGGGTTTGGTGTAGCAGTGGGAAAAAGGCAAGCTTGGTTTGGTGGAAAAACAATGACTGGCTGGCTGCGAGTAAAATGGAGACTGGATGAGGGCGAGCTTCGCACCAAAAAATTGGTGTAAATGGCCCTCCAGTGGGAGAGGAAAGAGGGGCTAGACGGCTGCTTTCAGGCCTAATAACAGAGGCCGGCCTAGGCACCTTGGGTCAGGCCATGCCCTCTTGCCTGCTGTGTGCAATGCGGGTTATTTAGAGGGGTTGCTGCCCCCATGCGCGCTGTCAGGCGGGCAAGCGCAGAGGGAGCTTGCATAAGTCAAGGTAGTTGGCATAAAGGTAGCACAAGCAAAAGTGGATAAGCAGCAGCACACTTTTTTATGAAAGCAAGGCAGCTCTGATGTCACTGTGGGAGGCGGTGATGGACGTTTTGGGGGGCAGCATGTAGTTGATGTCTATACTGGTGTATGGACTGATGTAATAATTGATGCTTGGCCGTTTAAATCCAACAGCACACGTGCTTGTCTACTGCGTTTGAGCCTGCTAGCTGTCAACGCTCGCTACCAGCTACCAGCGTACTTGTGCAGCCTACCCTATACAGAATCTTCAAGGTTCACACGGCGATTTTACGCGCAAAATTCGAAAGGCTACTGCCTTCGTCTATTGTGTTTCATTGTGCATTGAATTGGGTTGTCGTGGTTTTGGGACTATGTTCCCTCGGTTGTCAATTGGCTATTGGGTTCACGTGGTAGTGAAACCAGATGATTGGTACAAAACACTCCGGTTTGGCCAACGGTGATATGGAATTTCTCCAATGACCCTTGCAATAACCACGCTCATACCCTGTCTATGTCCCTACATTATACACGCCAACTACACCAAAATATAGTCCTAGAGCGCCCATTGGCAGCTGCCATCTGCTGCCAACGCGCATCTTCACAAACCGAATCTGAGCCGGCACAACTTCGGCAACGCGCCAGGGCAAATCCTGTTTGCACGGTACCTGTACTTGGATCCACACACAAACCCCCAGCCCCTCTGTGTAGATGTACAAGCCACAGTCAGCCGCAGCCAGATTCAGCCAGCCACGCCACACCAGCCACACCAGCAATAGGAGCCTCCTGTCCGTTTGTTCGCGGCAAAGACGCAAGACGCCCCGGGAGCCTTTTGCAAACCACGCCCATTTACGACTACCGGTGTCGCGCCCATCGCCCACGAACCGCGCCGCGCCTTCCCACACCCCAAATCCGCTTCTTCATCAATCGCCATCCGTCCCCTGCGCGCCCCCATCATCGTCCTCCACTGCGCCGTCGCATTTGCTGCGGCGCCCTCGTCCCTCACCTGCTCTGTCGCGCGCGCCGGTGCTTCGTGACAATGGCTGCCACCCAGCCCTCCACGTCGTCGGCCTCGGCCGCGGGCTCTGGCAATGCGACGCCCACCGCCGTCACCGCCAGCGCCTCCGACAACAATAGCAACCCCAGGGCCTCTACCGAAAACTCGCCCGCAGGACCCCCCGAGCCCATTGACCGCACAAGGGACTCCTTCACCAAGCTCATGGTGGAGCGCTACACGTCCCGCGACGCCATCGCCGCCGCCGCCCTCTCGGACCAGCTCAACCACACGCGCATATCCACGAGCTATCAACGACAAAAGATTAACGAGTACCGCCACATTCGAACAGACTACCAGCCCGTATTCACCCCGGGCCGATTATTCGGCGAAGGCTACAGGGGCTACGCCAATGGATTCACCGAGAATCACGCCCCAGCCCGCATCGTCTACCCCAGTCAAAAGATCCGCCCCGGTCGCCGAACGACGCCCGCCTTCAAATATGCTCGCAAGGATATGCTTAAACAGGCAGAGCTCCACGAAGAGCTGGTGCCTGTCCGTATCGAAGTCGAATGGGATAAGTTTAAGCTGCGCGATACCTTTACCTGGAACCTCCACGACCGCCTCCTCGCCGTGGAGCTTTTCGCCGCTCAGCTTGTCGAGGATATTGGCCTGAAAACGCCTGCGGCCCAGCCTGTATTCGAACAGATTGTCGGCCAGATGCGCGAACAGCTCAACGACTTTTATCCCTTTGTCTTTTCCGAAGAAGACGCGCTCGACCCCGAGCTGCCCTACTCTGCATACAAGAACGACGAGATGAGAATACTTGTCAAGCTCAACATTACCATTGGCCCGCACACCCTTGTCGATCAATTCGAATGGGAAATAAACAACCCCTCCAACTCGCCCGAGGAGTTTGCCTCTAACATGGCTCGCGACCTCTCCCTCTCCGGCGAGTTCACCACAGCCATTGCGCACTGCATCCGCGAGCAGTCGCAATTATTCACAAAGAGCCTGTACAGCATCGGCCACCCCTTTGATGGTCGCCCGATTGAAGACTCGGATCTCGTGTCGGCTTTCCTGCAGACGCCTGTCCCCACCGTCTTCCGACCGCAGCAGCAGGCCAAGGAATACGCGCCTTACATGTACGAGATGAGCGATGCGGATCTGGACCGCAACGAAACTATCTTCTCCCGCGAGCAACGGCGGCAGAAGCGATCAATCAACCGACGTGGAGGACCTCAGCTGCCCGACCTGCGCGAACGGCAACGGACAATTCGCACCCTCATCGTCTCGTCAGTACTGCCTGGCGCCGCGGAGACCCTCGAAGAGACGGGCCTGTTCAAGCGCGCGGCCGGAATACGCAAGCGACCGAACCGCGAGGGTGAAATTTCCGAATCAGACGATAGCGAAGATTCGGCGCCCGAATCGCCCGCGCCGTCACAATTTCCCGGCACCGCGAGAACACGTGGCATGCGCGGCGCTGCGTCCGCGGCCCAGCACCGCATGTCCAACCTCGGACGTTCTGAGACACCCGATGCCCTGCATCACGAGACAAGGACCTCGCGCCGCTTCCGCGAAGAGACGGAGGAGCCCACGCGCATGATCGTCACGCTCAAGATCAACAAGGAAAAGCTGCGACGGCTGCTGCGCGGCGAGTACCGCTTCGCTCATACACCCTCACAGCCTCCAACCCCATCCCAAGGAGCGACGCCCAAGGTTCCCGCCAAAGCTGTTCCGATCTCGACACCGTCACGCGGCATCAGCACTACGCCAGTACCCATTCCTCATGTGGTTGGCAAGTTCCCTCCTGGCCAGATTGGCCGATTGCCAGCGCCTCCTCCTGTACCAGGCCAACAACACACTCCAGTAAGCGCCCCTTGTCACCACTTTGCAGTTTTGGCAAAGCAGACACGCACCGATTCCCGTTTGCTAACATACCTCCTTCGCAGCCTAACCCTCCCGAGTGGCTCGTTCAGGCCCTCAAGGGTCTCGAGAAAAAGTACCCTGACGGCGACCGGTTCGAGGCCATAATGAAGTACTCGTACCTCGACCCTATCACGGAGCTTCCCGTCCAAACGCAGCCGCTCCCCGACGGCGTCAAGTATGCCTGGCTGCCGCGCATCCGCTGCCTCGACTGCACGTCTAAGTTGTACACGCCAGGCCCGGACATGACGGCGCAAAAGTTTGAGACGCACCTGCGCTTCTCCAGCCACCGCGAGGCGGTCCGCAACCGTCTGCTGGCCGAAAGCGGCGGCAGCCGGTCCAGCGCGTCTTCATGAGGAGGAGGAGGCGGAGCAGAGGAAGGAGGAAGAGGAGGACGCGTTGAGCACAAGATGGAATATAATCAAAGGTGCAGAGGGGAAAACAAAAACAAGGACAATGGTATTTGTATACACACTGGAAATGGAAAAAGAAGAAACGTAAAGGGGAAAATCCCATGGATATGTATTTTTTGTGTGTTCCTTTTTTATTGGCCTCATGAAGCGTTTCGCTCTTGTTATTTTGTCCAACCTCGCCGTTTCGCCCCTTTTCTGCGCCAGAAAGGATAAAAGACGGAAGGGAAGAAGAATGACTTGATCTCGAAAAAGAATCACTAGGCAAAATCACTTGGCGTTTGTTTTCTTTTTACATAGGCTGCTTATAGCTGGCTGGCTCATGCCAAAGGAAGAGAGAGAGAAAAGCGGTCGTTGGACCATCTCTGTTCTTGGCGGGAGGGGTTTTCTTTATTTTTATTGTTTGTCAATGATGGAGGATAATCTTCTTTATTAGGTGTTGCGTACTGTTCAAGTGTTGAATACTTACTGCCTTTTCTTCTTTTTCCTTGACTCGTCTCGCGGTACTCATGCTTTCTTGGGGAGTCTTTTTTTGCTTTTATACGGTATACAGAGAGAGAGAGAAGGGGGGAAGGAGGGGGTCATGGGTAGCAAAATAACTAACAAGAAGTTTGATAATGCATCCAGTATTTATTCTTTTGTGCGAGACGTGGGACTTTTGTGAATGCTCATCAAGCTTTTGGCGAGGAAACAAATGGGACGAACCAGACAACGCGCAACTTGACATCTACACAACATTTCGCGCCTAAGTTTTTTACTTTGGGTATACAAATTGCCTTTGGGGGGTATTTTTAGGATATATATTACTTGTCCCTGTGTAAACCACCTACAGCAGGCCACTACCAAAGAAGAGAAGATGCAAAAAAACGTAATGATGGAACAATGAAAGGAATAGGAATAACAAAAACGAGTAAATTTTTTTTCGTGTAAAGCAAAAAACATGACAGCAAACCAACAGAGAAGAAGAAACAATTCACTCCATAAATGGGAAAAAAAAGAACATCACTAATAGAGAAAGCAACTCCAAACAAAAAACCAAGCATCACGCATCCACACAACCCCCGAGTAAACAAAGTTGCATACACCACCGGCTACTCCCCCAACGTTCCGTCGGATAAACAAAAAAGGGGTTTCCTCCACTGAAGCGAGCGTATTCCAGTCTCTTTTCTGTGCCAAAAAAAAAAGCTTCTGTATCCAGAGCTGCCTGTGCCTCTTGCACTCCCCAAGCGCTGCAGAAGCAAAACAACTGATTGGGTTTGCCGAAAAAAAGAGGAGGAAGCAGGATCGTAAAAGGGCAAGGAAAACAACCGACATGATCAATAGTAGACAAGAAAAAGAAATACTTGACGCTTTTTTTTTTCGCTTTGTTTTTGTTCGCTGCATTCCACGTATTCTTTTCGTGCCTCTTATTCGTCAGTGTCCATGTCGTCCCCTCGAGACGATCGCTTGGATCGGCCTCCCCTCCGGGTGGCTCCCGCCAAGACACTCGCTTTGATGGAAGGCTTGGCCGCCTGCGTCCGTCGTCCATTCTTCGCGGTGGTCGGCTTCTCTTCCTCTTCCTTGTCCGCCTCCTCCTCCTCTTCTTCTTCGGCTTCCTCGGCGCCAGACTCGTCGCCCGACTCGCCCTCTTCTTCGCTCTCCTCGTCCGAGTGGTCGTCGCCGTACTTCCACTCTGCCACACCATCCAGCATCTCTTCCTCGTCGGCCTCGTCATCGCGCTCCTTGTAGTCAGAGGCCTTGGTGACGCGGCTGCTGCGGCGACGCTCACCGGCTTCCGTGGCCGGCGACCCGCGCTGCTTCTTCGGACGGACGGCCTTGACCTTCTTGGCTTTCTTGACCTTGGGCTGTTTCGGGGCCGCTTTTTCGCGAATGACCGTCTTGATTTGTGTTCTTGAGCGCTTGGATGACGGCTCACCGAGTTCATGCACCGACTTTCGCTTCTAATTTGACTGTTAGCTTCACGTCTTGTTTGCATCTTGCCAGATAAAATGGTGTACCTTTTTGCGCTCATAAGACCGGAGCAGGGTATCTAGCTTCTCATCCAGCGCCTCGGGAATGTACTGCTTCTTCGCAATCTCCTCTGCGACTTCACTAGAAGGCAGCGGCGCAAAGAGCCCTGTGGCGAGTCCAACTTTGCCGGCGTAAACGCGGAAGCTCCAGTTTCTCTTGTCCTGGAATTTGCGGATGATAGCCTGTGCCAGGTCACTGAGAACGTACAGGTTCTCGCTAGCGTCGGGGTTGATCGCGTCGCGAGTCTGCTTTGTTCTCTCCGCGTACTTGCTGATGAGACCTAGGTTTGCCTCTGTAGCTACCGCGTTAAGGTAGAAGAGGAAGTAGTTGGCAAAGTCTGCCAAGTCGTCCACACCAGCGCTGTAGTCCGGGTGATGGGCTAGCAGTGGAATGAGTCGTCCAAAGATGGCCTCCATCACCTCTTTCTTGTTCTCGGAGTAGAACAGAGCCCTTGAACGGAGCCAAGTCTCGACCCGGCTCTTGACTTCTGGTGCCGGCTCAAATGCAACGAGGAAAAGCATTGTGAGGAAGCGGGCCCTTAGCTTGCCGTGCGTTAGGTAGCTCTGAAGCTTCTCCATGAAACGCCGACGAACTTGCACCTCGCTATCCTGTACCAGCTCCGCGAGCTTGTTAAATGAGACAGGATCGAGCTGCTCATCGTACTTCTTGATGGTGCACAGCTTGAGCATCAAAAGCCCAGCGAGAAGACGTAGTCTCTTCTTGTGATGTTGAGGAGTGTCCTTGACCTTGCAGAATTCGCCTTCGGCAACCACAAACGTCTTGAGCAGTTTGAATACCGCCTTGACCCTCGTTTCGGAATCAGTCTCGTTCTGGTTGGCAATGGCTTGGTTGGCAAGGATGCGCAAGGCTAAACATTTGGCCTGGATCTCCTCATCCATATCAGCATCGTCTACCCATGACGGGTCAGCCCCAGGTTTCGCATCCGTATGCACTTGGCGAAGAATCGACTTGATTGTGAGATCTTGAATCGCATCACCCTCGTCCACTGTGACACTGGGGACTAGTCGCTCTAATTGGCTGATCGTGGCAAGCTTGTTTAGAAAGTGTGGCTTTCTATAGGCAAGGTCTTGCATAGTCTTGCGCAGCAGGTTGGTAGCAGTGACCTTGCTCTTGCCATCATCCTTGGCGAGCATGATGTTGATCGCAAATTTGGCCGCCTTTGGTGGTGTGCCATACATGGCATAGTTGGTTAGGGTCTGGGTGAAGTTTCTGTCCAAGCCGACGTCTTTGGGGTACTTTTTGGCATAGGATGCGTACGCCTTCAAGATATCAACCACGGAGGAGTCATTTGGCTTGCTCTCGGAAGGAGACTGCTCAATGATTTCCTTCCGAAGTTCCTCCGCGTGTGCCTTGAACAAATCAGGGTTGCGCTGCGAGATGTCGTTGAGAACGAGGTGGGCAACAGCGGCAAGACCGTTCTTATCGCTCTTGGAAAAGTCCATAATTGTTGCCAAATGACTGCGGTTAAACATGAGAGAGCTGGATCGGTACAGAAGGGGAATAATCGTGTCGAGCGCAATAGCGGCATTGCTAGATTGCAGTTTCGTGATGAGCTCGCTGATGGCTCTTCGGACAGTCTTGAAATCGCTTTCTGATTCAATGGCGTATTTGACAAGTTGGTAACTTCGGCGCTCATTCAGTTTGGCAAACTTTTGCAAATCTCCACGGACCTTGAGGCCATCAGGGAAGAAGCGGCCGATCCAGTCGATTGTCTTGGCGAGGCTAGCCTTGACCTTTTCGTCGTTAGAGTCAATGACACCGCCATTGTAGGCCTCGCACTGCTGAATGAAGATAGAGACGCCCTTTGCAAATTGGGGCTGGCGCGCCTGCATAGCGAAAAAGGCTTTCTGGGCTGGCTGATCCAGGGCCTTGAGCATTAGAAGAATTCTCTCGGCGCGGATGCTATCCTGTTCTGCTTGGCTCATGGCATTCTTGTTGGAACCGCCTTTGCCAGACTTGCCCTTGACCAAGGGAAATTTGAGAGGAACAAGACACTCAAACATGACGCGATCAAGCAAAACGTTGAGATCCGAGTCATTGGCGTAGAAAGAGTTGATAATTCTGGACGGAACACCGCCGAGACAGGCAGTCACGGCCTCCTGCCCTTCCTCGATATCTGCAGCGCCAACAGCCCACAGCTTTCCGAGCAAAACCATGGCGTCCACGCGGACAGACGCCTTTCGGTCACGGCATCGATCAGACAAGCTGGCAAAGAGGGAGCCCTCTTTGTCAACGCTACCGGTAGCGCCAAGCTTGAGAATGACATCCCTGAATTGGAACAATTCAATGGCCTTGACGGCAGCCAAGCGGACCTTTTCCTCACCATCACTCAGCTTGTCAACTAAGCCACGGACGAGCTCAGTCTCGTCTTCTCTGCTGAGGCCAATGCCACCAGCAGATGTAGAGAGGATATATCCAACGGCGGTGACCCAAGCTGCGCGTATGGTGCCAGACTTGTCATTCTTTCTGCTGACAAAATTGCGATAGGTGGCGTGGTGCGACTGAGCAAAGGACTGAGGTGAGAATGGCGTAGTGAGAACATTGCCCTCGGTGGGAGTACCGGGTTCGTCCATCAATCGCAGAGGGGGATAGGCGGCAGGGTCGAGAGCAGGAGGATCAGGGGGACCGGCGGCACCAATGCCAGAAATCATGTCTCCAAACGCTTCAGTGGCAATATGGCGAAGATGGACATTGTCGGCAGACAATTCTGCGTCAAGCTGTGGGACGACATTCTGCAAAATCGTAGGCGCGGCTCGCCATAACTCTCGGATCAGGGCGTGTGCTTGGCGCAGGCTCTTTAGATCGGCCTCAGAGGGACCTGCGTTGGCGTCTTCTTCGTCGGAATCGTCGCCGTGCCCGTATCCGTTCTTGGTGGCAAAGCCAGAGGCATTCAGAATGACGTCGCTAAAGTACTGGCTAACATAACGCGACATTTTGTCGGCGCAGCCATTGCAAATGTTTTTGGCCATGATGTATGCAGGAGGCTCGGTCTTGTGCAAGAGCGTCGATTGCTTGCCATTGGCTTCTTTGGACTTGCTGCCTCCTGGAGGCGCAGCGCGCAGGAACTGACTGATGATAGCGTCAATGACGCTGGCCGGCACACTGCCAGGGGACTCTTCGATAAGGTGCATAAGCATATCGGTCAGATGAATTTCGACATCCTTGGCTACCTGCTCGTCGGGCGAAGCTTTGGAGCTGGTTGAGACGCCGTCAAAGGCGGAATTGAATAGTCGCAGAAGCAGGTCGTCGGCTCCGTGAATGTCGCAAATGAGCAGGATACTCTTGACATCGGTCAAGGACATGAGAACGTATTTGTGCTGACTATCGTATGGATTTGAGGGGTCGTGTAGAGCAGGCAAGATTTCCTTGACGAATAAAGTAAACATCATCTGTTGATGCAATCAAGTCAGTATATATATTGAATGACGAGAGTTGGTGATCTGGTAGCTGTGGATGGCTTGTTCACGTACCTTGAGCTGCTCGTCTGTGAAGGGCGCGTCTGGGACATAGAGGCGGAGGAGGTCGACTAGACAGCAGGCCGTGTAGGCTTTGACACCACGATCCTTGTGGTGGAGGAGGTTGCGGTGAGCCAGATGGGCAGCGACCGTCTTGAGGGAATCGAGGTTGACGGCGCCCTGGTCAAAGTCGGCGAGCTCCTTGGAGAGGCGCTCGAGGCGGGCAAGCAGGGTGGCACTTGGTATGGGCTTGGCGGGGCGCCACGAGAGCTCCTCGTCGAATACGAGGCTGTGCTGTTCCTGATGCTCTTCCTCGTCGGCATCGCCCATGTCGTCATCATGGTCGTCGGCGGGCGTCTCCTGGACAGGCGGCGGCGCCTCGACGGGTTCGGCCGCGGCAGGCTCTTGCGCCCGGCTGCGTCGGCGCGCCATGGGGAATATGTGTGTGCAAAGACAGGCGCAGATCAGCGGAAGCAGCGATCAAAAAAACTCGAGCGCGAGGCAGTGTGTGCGTGTGCTCGCGAGCGTGGCTGGGTTCGTTTGCGCGGACAGTCGTGGCGGGTGTTTCAAAGGGGGCCGGATAATGGCAGCATCGCACAAGACGGAGCAGACGTCGCCAGATTCCGAGCTGATCCAATGCGCGGCGGGCAGGGTGGGCGGGCGTCGCGATGGCACGGCAGTGGGTGAGATTATGCGGAGGAGGTGGGCAGCTGTCGGGAAGCTCAGGCGAGGAAGTAAGTGCTGATGGACGAGGCGTCCGGCCGCCAGTTGGCCGGGGCCACCTTACCTGGACTGTCTTTTTGGTGCAGGCGTTTGGTACGCGACGCGCCACACAAACTAGCGGGCTGGGGATAAATTGGCCCCGCGTCGGCGTAGCGAGGGAGATGACGGGCATCCATTCTCATGGATGCGAGCAGGAGGAAAATTGACGGAAAATTGGACAATGCACCTTGGTTTTTCTTGGACTTTTCAAGATATTTTAATGATGATTAACACGCGACGCACCTCACTAACTAGTGGGCTGCTAGTCAATTAGCCCCCGTTGCTACGCCAGATAGCGGATGATGGCATTATCATTGATACGAGAAGAAAGAAATTTACAAAAAATTAGTCAATGCATCTTGATTTCTCTTGGATTTTTCAAAATATTTTATAGATAAATAACACGCGACACACCTCACCAACTAGCGGGCTGCTAATCACAGAGCCCCCGTCGCTACCTAGCATGGTACGAGAACTGATCGCGGACAATTAAAATACAATGAAAATCAAACAAAGCAACCCGATTTTTCTTGACTTTTCAAGATATTTCAAATCTGCCTCCTACCAGCGCACCACGCTGTCCAGCGGGCTGCTGCTCATCGACCCCGAGGCACTGCCCAGCACGATGATAGGCACAATAATTATAATTGATCCTGAACAATGTCAAAGGCAAATAAAATGAAACGAAACAGCCCAATTTCTCTTGAGTTCTCAAGATATTTTGAATCGACTCTATGCCTACCACTCGCCATCTCTCGGCCACTCACTCTGCACACGCACCTTCCCAGTCACCAACCAGCAGCAACCCAATTCGCACCAACACTTCCCAATATACCGCATCATCTCTTTGTCCACTCGCGTAAACTCAACAGCCGGCGATGCCCCGAGACCTTTGTCTCTGTCAGACGCCGCGAACCTCCACCAGCTGCACCATCGCAGTTACCCGGGCTGTCGCACTGCTACACCAGGGTCGTTTCCTGCTTGACACGTTTATTCTACAACAGTGTACCTAGGTAGTAGACCAATCTCAACATACAACTGCAAAAACTTGGGTAGAGCGCCGGCGGCTTGTGCCATACTGTACCCCTTAGAAACACCCCAATCTTGTTTACAAGGACCTGACCTGGCCTGACGGCTGTGATGACCATCAACGTCAACATGAACAAATGTTCCCTGAAAACTCGAAAAAGAAAAAGAAAGACGTCTACAGACCATGTTTGCTTCGTGGCGCACAGTCTATGGTACGACGCCCCTGCATGGCAGAGAACGTCTCTCGTACCTCGAGACAACTCCAAACTTGTCACACGGCAATCCTGCAATCTAGACAGAACTGGAATGGCAATCGCGCCGTTCAAACGCTCTACGCCTATCATATCCAGGGCTAGTGCGATCTTTCTACAGCACTTGAAGAATATAAACTGACAGAACTCTGCCTCTTATTCATCGTCACGTCTCTCCCTCAACCGCCCAGCCCTAGCCAACGAGTCCACGCGTATTTCGTGTCAATTGATGACCAGTAAGCAAAATAAGAAGAGCCACAATACATATTCAATCACATTAAATCAAACCTGCGGACTCTCACCTCTGCCGCCAGATTGCGCACGCGGCAAGAAAGTGAGCATCAAAAACCGCACCACTGCAGCTCTGCCAGCTGCAAGAAAGGAGCCCTCCGTTTGCATTTGTTTACAGTTTCTGTTTCTCTCATCACTCGTTTGAAAACAATCTTCTCAAAGCTGATCTTGTGTGCCCCTAGCCAAAAATATTTAATAAACCCCACGGCTTTGTGCGCGCGTTTTCCCTTTCTTCTTCTCACCTCCACCATCATCACGCTCGTTTCGTCCAAACACGCACAACTTTCATTACTAGCAATTTTTGGATTGCCTTCCAAGTTTTAATCCGCCTTGCGTTTCTCATTCTAAAACATTAAAAAGTAAGATTGTCTTTCATAACAAGAATCCTTTACTCAACTAACTCTCCTCGAAGGCTTCTTTTGAACCACTTTGTTCCTTCGCAGCAAATCAGCAAACACTTTGCGAGTGAGTCCTCTGGTTGAATAACGCCCTTTACCTTTACTCATCCTTTTGATAGTATTCATTCCTTGTTTGAAGCCCGTCATGTACGACTACAAGACTCCTCTTGATGCCGTGGATCAGCCTCGCCCTAAGCCTCGCTTCGGCAAGGCCATCGCTATCAAAGTGGTTGCTGTTGTCGGTACCCTGGCTCTCGCCGGTATGATAGGCATTGTTGTTGCCACTCGCTGCGGTAAGCTCTCAATAGCCTTCGGTGAGCTGGAACAAATTACTGACAGCGCCTAGGCTATACCCTGGGCCACCAGGCGCCTGCCGGCGGGGGACCCTTCCAGGTAGTTCAGTTCCGCGAGCAGCTCCCGGCCATTCTGCGCCGTGAGAACTCGGAAGAGTCCATCCCTGGCCTCCAGCCGTATGACTACTCTGCGCCCGTTGGCTCCGAGATCAGTGGCTCTGTCGCTTCTGGTGGTGCCATTGCTCGGGCCACTGGCGAGGATGCTCGCAATGAGACCAACATTTCCACCGGTGTCAGCGTTCCCGTCACGTAAGTACTACCTGAAGATATCATCTCCTCATTTGCTTCCATACTGACTCGCATCCCTGTAGCACACAGACTTCCCTCAACACTGTGTACACTATCCCTGCCTTGGAGACCAACACCACGCAGACGTCCACCACGACCCTGACCACTACCATCGTGATTGTTCCCAGTGGGACGCACACCTGCACATCTATCGGACCAGAGGAGACGGAGACTATTTTGGTCACCGTCACTGTCGTTCCCGAAGTGTCGCCGCCTCCTGCGTATGGCACTCCGCCCAACGACGCCACCGTCACCGGAAACCCTACCACCGTCACGGATGTGCAAACGGACGTCTCTTACACCAGCGGCGCTCCCGATGCCACCGTCTCTGGTATCCCTTCCACCATTACCGATGTGCAAACGGACACACACTACACAAGCGGTGTTCCAGACGCCACCATCTCGGGTGAGCCCTCGACAGTCACCAGCGTCATCACCAACACGGCGGGCGAGCCCATGACGACCCTGACCTTTACCAGCATCAACACTGTCATTGTCACCGTCACCACCGTCACCCGCAGTGTCAGTTTTGACTCGTCTGTGCTGGGCCTCCCGCATACCGCGACCTCGGGCTACTCGTCTAGCCCCGTCCTCACCCACACGGAAACGGTCACCGTCACCGATGGGCCACCAGTGACCGTCACCACTACCGTCGAGCTCCCGCAGTATGGTAATGACTACCCTACTCCGTATGGAACTGGTCTGCCCATCAATGTCACCACCAGCCCGACTTACGTTCCTCCGATGGTCTCTGCAGGCACCGAAGGGTGTGGTCGCTCTGTGGCCTACCTCGTCATCGCCGCTCTGGCTGCCGCGTGCCTTTACTAAGAAGAGGTTTGGCGTATCTGATTTCTATTGCTTTGATTTTTATCATATAGGAAGGAAATAGGCTCCTTGCAAGTGGCAAGCAGATAACCTAGAATAGTTGCACTTTTAACGTAACGTGGAGAACCAAAGAGGTGAACTTGAGGAATTTTTGTTTGATTCTTTTTTGCAATTCTTTCTTTTTGATCAAAAGGTGTGTCTTTAATCAGACCCAAAACTCCCACCCGTGACTCCCCCGATCAAACGCCAACAATAGTAAAAGCCTCGAAATCACAAGAAATGCTGGTTGGCGAATTTGGCCAACATTTTATCAAGCTCTACTTTCGATCACCTCTCCCTTGACGCGTCTTCCAGTTGTCACGAATTGGTCCGGCGGCTCGGTAGAGATCTTGCTGCGTCACACGATCCTTGATGCTTTCGAGGACGCTACTGACGGTGGACTTGTGGTTTGCTTCCAGTTTGTCATCGCGGAAGCGCACCAAGCGCCAGCGTTTCTGGTCATCTTGGTTGCACTCAACGATGCGGTCATTCAGCGGATCGCCGAGGCTCTTGAGCTTCTCCCATTCGGCTTTAGTCATATACAGCGGTTGGAAGGACTCGTAGCGGTCCGGACCGCTGTTGCCCGTAAACACCATGAGCTCTGCGTGGGGCACGCTGAAGTAGTCGATAAACGGCTCCGTTCTACCCACAGCACGCTCCGCCCTGTTGGGCTGCACTGTCGGGAAATGCAGCTTGAGAAGAAAATCGATAGTGTTCTCCTCCGGCGGCTTCCACTTGAGAATGTTGGGATCCGTGCCGTGGCGGTATGATGTGTGGCGGCACGTGAAGATGAGCCCGTCGTTACCGTGCTTGAGATTTGGCAGGACTTGTTTGAACATCATCTCGATACCGTATGCAAGCTGGAAGGGTTTCATCTCGACGTAGAATGGCTGGAACTTGAGTTCCTCGGGAAACTCCTTGAATAGGCGCTTATAAGGCGTGTGGAATCTTTCTTTGATGTAAGCCAGTCTCTTGTCTAAGGTGCGGTCCATGAGCACTTGCCCATCCATGACGAGGCAGTCAAAGATGAGGAAGCGTGGCTCCTTGCCGCCGTTGGGCTTGGTGTCCCACACGAGTTCGCCGTCGAGGACCGTGTCAATGTGAAAGGCAGTTTGGTCGCTGTCGAGGGGGAAGTGCAGGTTACGGTTTGTAATGAACCAGTAGTCATTTTTGCGGTCGATCAGGTAGTGTGCCTCGCCGCCGCTTTCGTCTCTCGTCGCATAGAGTAGGTATCGAATTCCATCCGATTTTTCGCATACGTAGAAGCTATTGCGTGTTGGCCGTTAGCACGACTAAGAAAAATGCAGCACAAACGCGCGACAGTGTTTCCACATGGCACACATACTCTTGATTCTTCAGGATGTCAATGTGTCTGCGGCCGAAACTGACGGGTTGAGCACCGGGGAAGCCAGTCTGGACGCGGCCCAGGAGGTGTGCAACCTCTTTGCGCATTGTATAGAGGAGCTGCCCGTCTGCCTTGACGCCGGGCTCGGCAATGGAGGCGACCGGGCCGTCCTCCATGGTTGCGGTTTGTAGACGTCAGCGTAGTGTGGTGAATAGAAAGGTAGCGGGTGGTTGGCTGTTATATAGTGGTGCAGGAAATGAGGCTGGATGGCGGCGGCGCATCACAAATTTGGATTGGGTGATGGTGATGGAGGAAACACGGGTGGCGGCGGTGGACACGACTTTTTACGTTGGGTGCGCCAACGCTGGATGATGCTGGTGCCTGTCTCACGACAGGCCGTACGACAGTCCGCGCAAGAGTACGCACGTTACTTCCGTCTCGGTAGGGCGGGCACACGCAGCAGTGGCCGGAAAAGAAATCAACTGTCAATATATCGGTGCATCCTCATTGCTGTTGGTGCTACATAGGTACCTTGGGTAGATAGCTGGGTACCTACCTTACAGGTCGCGCGCTATTGATCGTCGGCCCATACATATTTGAGGGCGTATCATGCTGATATTGTTATTGAGTGGCACTCTGGTCGGTAGTTGCCCGGACATGGCGACATTGTACAGGGCCAAAAATAAAGCAAATATTAGTAGCTTGCGAAATCTGGACAATGATGGATATTTTGTTGAACGAGTCTCTGATTGCGTGGTTGAATGCGGCCATGGGCGCGCCTCAGTAGACTTCAGAGGGGTTGAGAGGGCTTTAGAGGGCTTTGGTGATTGTTACAGGGGTCTTTAGCAGACACGCGGCAAGGCACCAGCAAAAGCAGTGCCGGAGGGGTGACGCAACTGGCCCGTGCGCCACCTGATCGTCATCCACCAACGTGCTGTGCGCCGCTGCAATCCTGGCGCAGCCTCTGAATCCGGAGCTGCGTAGCTTCGCCCTGTTCCTCCATCGAACCTCACTCACACTTCTCGCCCGCCGCTGGGCATCATCACGAATCGGCCCATATCTTTTGGATTTGAACGTATCGGAGAATGGCGACGCAGCTTGTTCAATTTACTTGACTTGACCTCCCTCGCGAACCCTTCTGCTCTTAGCACGCTTCCAGCTGTTTCCCCGCCATTTCTCAGCCGAGCTTTCCAGCCATCGCTGCCGCCACTACCATTCGCATCCGCATTTTGATCAACGACAGTTGCGAGAATTTAATTCGATAATTCGTATCGCGCATCACCCCGAGACACAATGTGGAACGACGAAGAGGACAACAACCCTTATGGGACCAGCTTCGACCGCCGAGACTCGCAAACGTCATCCTCGGTGAACCCTACTTCTCCGACTACCCGCGACTGTAAGTCTATCACGAACAACTTGCTCGGAATAAGAGCACAACACATACTGCGATTTCATTCTGTTAGCAGTCTGCTGATAGGCCTCACTTCACAGTCAATTCCTACGAATCTGCCGCAACACCATCAGCTAGCGACGATGAGGCGCCTGCGTTTGGCCAAGGTGCTGCCAGCGTCGGTCTCGATACTGCAGACACCACACAGGATGATGCGCCTCCTAAACGCAAGCCAGGCGGGTATACAAGTCGCATCGAGCAGGTTCTCTATGAAAACCCAGACATGCAAATCATCATAACAGACGCCGGCAAGAGCCTGGAGAGTGGTGGTCGACACATTGTTTATACCATCCGTACCGGAGTATGTACCGCAAATTACAATGTTGAAACTCTAAGCTGACCTCGTAACAGGACCTCGAAGTTCGCCGAAGATACTCGGAATTCGCCTCGCTCAGAGACGCCCTGACCCGCTTGCACCCGACGCTCGTAATTCCACCGATCCCCGAAAAGCACACAATGGCAGATTATGCGGCCCATCCTACGAGCGCAAAGCAGGACCAGCAGATTATTGATCTTCGAAAGCGCATGCTTGCAGTCTTTCTAAACCGTTGCCGTCGCATGGAACTAGTCCGCAACGACGGCGTTTGGCAGAGATTTCTCGACCCAAACGCAAGCTGGGTATGTCTCCTGTTTCATGCATACGGCATGTAATACTAACTTGCACAACAGAGCGAGGTTTTAAATTCTCATCCGATTTCATCCATTCCCAAGAATGTTCTGAAAGCACCTCCTCTCGATACGGCCAACCCTACTGCTGGACATCTATATCTTCCGATCCCCCCGTCTTCCGCAAAGATTCGTACCGTGTCTGGCGGAAACTCTTCTTTGAGCTCCTCCGTTATCCAAGGAGGTGCCAACACTATTGGCCGATTTCCCAACGATTCTACCAACCTCAGCGAGCAAGAGCTTGATCCATACTTTACTACATACGAAGCGTCCATCAAAGAACTCGAAACTTTGCTCGCGGGTCCTATGGAGAAGGTCAACCGTCGAACCCTGAGCCACCTCTCGTCTTTGGCCACGGACCTTTGTGAATTGGGCTCTAGATACAACGCTTTTGCTCTTTCAGAGCAGGCTCCTTCCCTTGGACCTGCAATTGAAAAAATTGGCCAGGCCGCTGATTCATCCTACATTGCTACAGAAGAACTTGCTAGCTCACTCGGTGCTAGCTTCGCCGAGCCTATGAGAGAAAACGCGCAGTTTGCTGGTGTTGTCAGAAGTGTTGTGAGATATCGGGTGCTGAAGCGCGTGCAGCAGGATTTGACAGAAGAGGAGCTTGAGAAGAAGAGAACACTGCTCGATCAACTGGAGCGCAGTGAATCCGAAGCCCGTCGTATCGAGCAATATCTTTCCAGTAGCCAACAACTTTCACCGCCTCCGAAACGGTCTACCAGCCTCCGAGAACCTCCAACGTACCAGAGACGCGAGGGTAACCAGGAGGACACCGAATCTATCGATTCTGATTTCCCACCAACCCATGGCGATTTTCCTCCGAGCACCCCAGAAGCTGGCCAAGGCGTTCCGGAGAGAAGCACCAGCATCTCGCACAAGAAGATGCCCAGCAGTAATTCTATTACCAACAGAATCTTCGGTCCTCTTCGCCATGCTGTGCAAGGCGTGGTTGATGTCGATCCTGAGCGCACGCGTCGTGACACGATTGGAAAGACTAGGGAGTCTATCGGCCAGCTTGAGCAAGCTCAGGTGGTCTCGGAGAAGGATGTCAAAGAAGCTAGCGCCAGTGTTTTTAAGGATCTGCGGCGATTCCAAAACGACAAGGAGGAAGATTTGCACCGCTACATGGTAAGAACAAGACCATCCAAAGTTTCCCGGAACATGTGCTAACACTAAACAGCTTGCCTACGCCAAGAGTCAGGTAGAGTGGGCCAAGAAGAGCAAGCAACAGTGGGAGGAAGCTCGAGTCGAAGTCGACAAGATTGATGAAAGCTAATTGAACTTTTGTAAAGCCCCAGCTTGGGACCGAGCACTTTGTCATTTGGAGTTGGTATGCTGATTTATATGCCGCTAGTAGATAATTCGCTGCAGGGACTATACTTTAACTAAACGGGGCCACTTACGGCTCCCAGCTGTGTAGTTGGTAGAATATTGACAGTATTGGTAAAACAAATTTCCGTCAAGTGCAAATCGACGTAGCAAAGCCTGCGCCTGTAGGTGCTCGTGACTAAGGCAGACAGCTTAGGTACGTGCATGTTGGAGCGACGTAGTAACAACGGTTACCCATGAAATAAGAACTCTCGTGACGATGAAGTTGAAGAATTGTGCAGCCATAGCGCGGAAAGCTAGAAATTATTCAATCTGACGCTCATAGCTCTGTATTTAGGCGTCCCAACCCCCGTGATCACTCCTCTTCTGCCTTCTACCATACCGACCACCACCTTGATGGATGGCCTGCGGCGGACTCGGGCAGCTAGATGTACTGCTCCTGTCACTTATTGGCCTAATAAGGGATGGAAATGAGACGAGTTCAATACCAGCACGGTCGGAGTTGCGTACCTGCGTTCCCATGCTATCCGCTTCGCTTCTCTCTGATGTCGCTTCCAGAGAGCTTTCCGTCTCTCTCGTTCCTTCAAGTATTTCTCCTCTTCATTACAGCTATCGGTGCTCTTTATGTTCTGTTGCGGCTGTTCCTGGTCATCTAGACCGGCCGTGCTGCTCTTGCAGCTCGATGTTGAGGGAATGGAAGCGCGAGAGGAGACTGACGGAACTCGGCTATCGCTCTCCAGCGCGACTTTTGCCGATTCAGCATCTTCATCGTCCTGGTACAAAAATCGTTGTGCTGTTTGTTGGCAAGGGCTTGCCTTGTCTAAGGTGTCGTCGCGAGGCCATTGTGCACTAGGTAGATGAATCTGAAAGTCGTCACTGTGAACCGTGGCCCCTGCTGTGCTGACCGTGGCCCCTGCTGTGCTGACCGTGTCCCCGGTATTTGGTCCATCAGAGGAATCTGAATTATTTTCGTTCATTTGTAGGCTTCTGTTCTTTACCTCCCCGCCAATGTACCGACGAGTTGCGCTGTCGTGTAAGCAGGCTGCCGTACGCCGTTCTTCTGAGTCCTGTTTACGCCACTGTGACCAAATGTTTGAGATTTTTAGCATTCAATAAGGAGACAAAAATGAGAAAAGAAAAGAAGGCTTAAGACTAGAAAAGATGGTTGTGGCCAGTTAAGTGATTCATCACGGCAAGTGCTAATTGATGCTCTGTACAGGTCCACGGCATGATTCGACTCTAGAAAGCAAGACAATATTAAAATGAGAGATCCCCGGGGGTAATAAATACTTGACATTTATTTTAAATTCAAAGGTAAGCTTGGCTCAATTTTTGAACCTTCTCGTCCTTTCCCCCATCTCTTCGCCTTCAATAAGGCCCGAGGTGGAATCGCAAACAAGTTACTGGTGCACCACAGGCGGCCGTGCACGGACCACCTCCTTCGCCCATCCAAAGCCGCTGTCGCGAAATTCCATCTTCGCTTCCCTGCGACATTCGCGGTATCTGCCAGCGTTGTCTATCTCTTCCCACGGCCGCAGCACAACGTCAATTTCGTCTGAATCATTCGGGGAATGCTACGGAAGAGCTCTGGAAGCTTGTGATACCGGACCAGATCCCCATCTGCGCACCGGCGGTCGGGCGCGAAGCTGTGCAACCCCCGACACCATAACTCAGGCAACCGGCCAACCCTATCTCAACCTTCATCAGCCTACGCATCATCATGGCGGCGCTCGCGAACGGAACGACCAATGGGGCCGCGAATGGCGGCTCTGCTGCTGGCCCCGTCAGCATCAGATTCTCCGACATCCCCTCAGCAATCGACATTCCCGTCCAGGGCGACCAAGAGGACGAAGCAGTCGAAATCGATCTCGAAGACCTTGTTGACGACCCTACTGAGCTTTGTACCCTCTTCGAAAACGAGCATGCGGCAAAGACGTACTGGATGACGGTCGCGCTCGCGTATGCGAAGCAACATAAAATCGACCACGCCATCGAGATGCTCCTCCGTGGTGGCGGTGCCATCCAGAGTAATGCCAGCAACCCACGCGACAAGGTTAGCATGATCTGCTGTCTTTGCTGGATGTATCTCTGGAAAAGTCGTGAAGCTCCGCGTGTTGCGCCCGATGGAATACGAGTCTCTGAGGCGAAGACGAAAGAATATTACCTTCAGCTTGCGACATCGTCGCTAAACGACGCTGCTCGTCTCAACCCGTCTTTTCCGCCAATTTTCCTTGCCCGTGGTGTCTTGCTTCTTCTACGAGCCTCGCTGCAGGCCCCGTCGAAGACGGCCGGTGGCATTGGCACTGAAAAGCAAGAGCTCCTGAAGACTGCCGTCAAGTCTTTCGATGACGCGCTTAGAGTTTCTCAAGGCAAGAATATGCTTGCTCTGATGGGCAAAGCGCGCGCATTCTTCTCTCTACAAAAGTACCCCGATTCTCTGGCTATCTATCAAGATGTATTGCAGAAGAAGCCGGCTCTGGTTGACCCCGATCCCCGTATTGGTATCGGCTGCTGTTTCTGGCAGCTGGGTTTCAAGAAGGATGCCAAAACGGCATGGGAGAGAAGTCTTGAGATCACCCCTGAATCCAAGGTCCCCAACATTTTGCTTGGTTTATATTACCTTGATGCCAGTGGCCAAGTCCCTGTGAACAGCGAAGACTTTGTCAAGCTCTACAAGAAGGCCATGACTGAGTACACCCAAAAGTCATTCAAACTCGACAAAGATCTTCCATTGACTTGTTCAACCTTCTCCAACTACTTTCTCTCTCGCAAATCGTGGGACAACGCCGACAAGCTGGCCCACAAAGCCATTCAGTACACCGATGTCAATGCCATTGCCAGCGATGGCTGGTACGTTCTCGCCAGAAAATCTCACTACAATGGTGACACAGAAAACGCCAACGATTTCTACCGTCGAGCCGATGATGCGCGCGGAGGAGCAGATACGGGCTACTTTCCTGCCAAATTCGGTGCCGCGCAACTGTCGGTGGTGAAGAATGACCTTGGTGAAGCCAAGCTGCGTCTCGAAAAGATGATTCAACAGTCTAAGAGCCATGAAGCAATGATTCTCCTTGGTACTTTGTACGCTGAGGAAATTTTTGCCAACCAGACAAGCGACGTCAAGGAGGACAAGGTGGCAGAGATGAAAAAGGCTATCAACCTCTTGGAAGCGGTCAGAAATGCTTGGAAAGATCCGAAGAGAAATGTCTCACCAGATGCTTCCGTCCTGCTTAATCTCGCCAGACTTTACGAAACTGACAGCCCTGAAAAGGCACTCCAGTGCTTGCAGCAGGTAGAGCAGCTGGAACTGGAACAGATCTCGTCTTCGGAATATCCCGAGGGCGTTACAGAGGAAGCTGAAATACAGGCTGCCATTCGCAAATTCCTTCCTCCCCAGCTACTGAATAACATTGGCTGCTTCAACTTCCAGGCTGAGAAGCACGTTTTGGCAAGCGAAATGTTCGAAGCGGCCCTCGGCGCATGCATGAAGATGAGCGAAAAAGACAGCACTGTCGATACCGATGCCCTGGTGTCGACAATCAGCTTCAACTTGGGCCGCAGTTACGAGGCCCAAGGTCTCTTGGACAAGGCAGTCGAAGTGTACGAGGGTCTACTAAACCGCCACGATGACTATACCGACGCTCGTGCTCGCCTGGCGTACATCAAGCTACGACAAAGCCCGAATAAGGAGGGCCCTGATGCCGTGGCCAAGCTATACCAGGATAACACGAGCGACGTCGAAGTGCGCGCCCTGTATGGATGGTACTTGGGCAAAGTCTCGAGAAAGAGACCTGGCAATGTTGCTGAGGACCCTGAATTCCGCCACTATAAGCACACTCTACAAAACTACGACAAGCATGACCGATATGCCCTTGTCGGCATGGGAAACCTCCACATGATGCAAGCCCGCGAGATGAGACGTGAGACGGACGCAGACAGGCAGAAGCGCAGTGCGGCTTATGGAAAGGCTGTCGAGTTTTTTGAAAAGGCGCTGTCATTGGACCCAAAGAATGCGTACGCTGCACAGGGTGTCGCCATTGCTTTGGTCGAGGATAAGAAGGACTACAAGAATGCAATTGCCATCTTCAACAAGGTGCGCGAGACGGTCAAGGAACCCAACCTCTATGTCAACCTTGGCCATATTTACGCCGAACTGAAGCAATTCTCCAAAGCCATCGAGAGCTATGAGATTGCCCTATCAAAAGAGGGCAAACAAAATGACCCAGTCATCCTAGCCTGCCTTGGCCGCACGTGGCTGAACAGAGGTCGCGCAGAACGTGACATCGACGCATACAGCAAAGCCCTTGAATGTGCTGAAAAGGCATTAGAGGTTGCTCCTGAGCAAATCCACTACAAGTTCAACGTAGCCTTTGTCCAGATCCAGCTGGTCACTACCATTCAGGGTCTGCAAGAGAACAGGCGCACGGCAGAGCAGCTAGAAAAGGCAGCTGAAGGTCTTGAAGCCGCTATCGAGTCACTGGATGCCATCGCAGCGCACCCACAGACGCCATACCCCAAACATGACGTTGAACAGCGCGCTAACATGGCACGAAACACGTTGCGCAAGCAGCTTGAGCGAGCCATTGGCAAGCAAAAAGAATGGGAGGAGATCAACAAGGAGAAGATTGCTGCTGCGCAGAGCCAGCGAGAAGCTGAGCTCAAGCGTCGTGAGGCCGACCGCGCCGCAGTCCTGGCCAAGGAAAAGGAGCGCCAGGACAAGATTCGCAAGGAACGTGACGAGATGGCTGCCAAGGTCAAGATGGAGACGGAGGAGCGAGAGCGAGAATTGGAATCAGAGCGCGCGCGAAAGGACGCCGAGATGACTGAGGACGAAGAAGGCAACAAGGTGAAGCGCAAGCGCAAGCCTGCACCCCGCGGTCCTAGGGAGGGCAAGCCGAAGCGTTCATCTAAGAAGAAGTCTGCCAACGACGACGACGACTCTGACGAAGGCACCCATGCCAAGAAGAGGCGCCGTCTTACGACTCGCGAAAACTCCAAATTCAAGTCGGCTGAGATTGTCGTGGATAGTGACGAGGACGACAATGACGGCGCGGGCGGGGATGACGATGATGACGTCCTTGACCAGGCCGACCGGATAGATCGCTCCAGCCCCGCCGCGTCGGACGCTGGCGAGAATGAGTCCAACGCGGGCGGCGACGACGACGACGATAAGATGGACGTCGACAATGCGTCGCGTGGGGGAGACGAGGATGACGACGAGCCCACGGCCCGTCAGCCTGCCAAGAGGGCACGCCGCGGCCGGGTCGTCGAAAGCGACGAGGAAGAGGACGAGTAGGCCGTGGTTGGCAGAAAGCGAAAGCGAGAGTGGTGTGTTACGTTGAGGGAGGCAAACAGCAAAGAAAATTGGCAAGGATACATGGCGCAAAAGGGCAAAAGTCAAAGAAAAAAGGTCGTTGGGGGACAACACAAGGAGGATGCATCGGCCCAAGCTATACGAAACCAACTCTTTTTTTTTTAAACTACTTGTGTTGTATTTTTAGGTTCTTCTTTTAATGTTATTTTCTAGTTTATTTTAGATCCAGGGTGGATTTGCATACAGAACAATTTTTTATTGACACTTTGCGATGTTTGATTAAAGAAGGATTCTATATATTGATACCAGGAAGAAGAAGCAGGTTGACGTGGAGAGCTCCATCGCACTCAGGTAATGCTTCGGAGACCATCTACTCAAATTAGTATATAGAATATACTGGTATCCTCTGCCTGGTATCTTGCCTCCGCTCTTTTCATGCTCCAGGCTCCGTTCTTCGTCTTGTCTTCTGTTGCCCGACTCTTTTTCTTTTTCTAGATTCATTTCACAATGCAGACATTATGCATGACTTTAGTTTTTCTTGGGATCTGAAGGGTGAAGAAACAGTGCATCTTTTTATCCCCTCTTTTTTTTTCTTGCTTAAAAGGCAAAGACTTGATCCTCGAGCTTGCTGACGGGACGAGCCTTCTTGAAGCCGAGGCCTTCGGTGGCCTTCTTCAGACCGCTAATCATGGGAGGAGGACCGCAGAGCAGGATCTTGACGTCGTCGGCGGGCTTGGGGAAGTGTTTCTAATACCAATGTTAGTATTCCAGCGAGAGAGAAAATGTGTGCTTGGTTTATAGCCTACGGTAATCATATCGGCAGTGACGTAGCCGACACCGCCGGTCCAACCCTCGGGGGGGTTGTCGAGGACGTAGTGGATGCGAATACCCTTGTCCTCGGTAGTGAGGGCGTCGAGGTCCTCCTTGAGGAGGATATCCTGCGGGGTGACGTTGGCGAAGATGAGGTCGACCTCGGTGCGGTCGCCGGCCTCGCGGCCGCGGATGATGGCGCGGATGATCTGGAGCATGGGGGTGATGCCGGTGCCGCCGGCAATCATGCCAAAGTGGCGGACCATGTTGGGGGTGTAGACAAAGGCGCCCTTGGGGCCGCGGACGCGGATGGTCTGGCCGACGAGGAGCGAGGCCATCATCTTGGAGATGTTGCCCTGCGGGTACGACTTGATGAGTAGGTCGAAGAAGCCGGGCTGGTGGTCGCCCGAGACGGGCGTGTACGAGCGGACAATCTCCTTGGTGCTGCCGTCGGGCTGGGGCAGGGGCGCGCCGATGGAGATGTGCTGGCCGATGGGCAGGCCGAGGATCGACTTGGACGAGGGGAGCTTGAAGCGGTAGCTGGAGGGGGGGCGTGAGCAAATGATAAAACAGAAAGTGGTGAGGCAGGGAGTATGATCAAACTTACATGGCTACATTGTGGGAGATGACAGTCTTTTCCTGAAGCTCAAACTCTTGGAATACATCGGGCTTGAGGACCTTTTTGATCTCTGATGCGGCGTGTCAGTCAGTCGCGGATTCGCATAGGGGGGGTTAGGTAGCCAGGTTTGTTGGGGCCGGCACAGGGGTGACGGCATCACGCCGCATGTTTCTGCGCCAGCCAATCCAGCAAACGCATCTCCGCAAGGTCGACTTACGGAAGTTCCAGAAGTTGTAGGCGCCAAAGGCGAGGGCGAGAGGAACGGCGTAGATGAGCCAAGCCGACTTGACAATGGCCGTGCCGAGAATGAGGAGAAAGCCGGGTACGTAGACGTAGTCAATGTACTGGCGCGCAAAGAGGGAGTCGTCCGCCATTGTGTCCTTTTTTCCTGTCTTTTCCTTCTTGTGCTACTTATATATACTTTGAAAAAAAAGAAGAAATCGTGTCGGTGCTTTGTCGTAACGTTTATTCAACGGGCGTCGGATAAGGAGAGGGGCCGGGGGACGTGGCGAGCTTCGGCACGGACGTTAATTGCTCGGGAACAAAAGGGCGTACGAGGAGGGAACACGGTGGGCACAGAGGACGCCTCGTCGAGCAGAAGCGAAAATATAAAAGGATGCCGGAAAGGGTTTGCCCGCGATATGGAGTCGGGGATTTCGCAGGTGTTCTGGGCTTGCAAGGGCTGCGCGATTAGGGAAACCTGTTGAGCGTGTCGTCAAAAAAAAAAAGTGGCGGCTAATTGCACATGGAGAGCTCTCAGGGCCGACCGGTTTCTCGTTGGCCCAATGATGGTTGACCCGAGCTCCTTTTGCTGTGGGGTATTGAAGTCGCATGATCTTGGTACCTTATACATGGCTGTCTTTACATTTACACTAGCAGTATAAAGTCCAGAGTACTTTATCCCCCAACAGTTTGGTACCTCACAGGACGTAAGCCGGCAAGGCTAGCACGAGCTCCGATAAAGGCAATCTGAATCTCCAAGACTTTAAATACCGTCCTGGCACTGGGCATCTTCAGCCGTCCAGCAAGATATCACCGTCACTTGTATAAATAAGATGGCTCTCCGCCAAGAGTAGGTCCCCGAATCGGGAGGATGCAAGCCAAAAGCTTGGAGGAAGCTGTGAGCAGTGACACGTGACCGGCCTGAGGCGTTTCGACACCGAGTTGGATGACGATGTTGAGCCGAGGTATAAAACAAAATCTCGCACAGCGATTCTGATCCTCAAATTGCACCTGGAATAGTACCCAGTACTCAATCGACACCACAGCATGATTTTCTTGGATACAGCACCAGTCGAGGTTCCAAGCGGATCAACAAGGTAGCACCTACATTGGCCTACCCTACATCACATACCAGTGATGCCATGCACAATACTCCGTAGCTTATCAGGTGATGGAATCGGCGGGGAAGTGCCATAATCACATCTTTCTGATCAGCATATGAAGTGTCAGTCTGGTTAGGTTCGACATGGCGTATGATGTGGTGTCCGGTCAGAAAGATGAGCTGTTTGCGGGCGGCTCGCCTCTAGAAGCAGAGCAACGTGACTTGACTGTGATTCATCAACACCACATGTGACGCAAGTGGTTTGCCATTTCCAGGGCATGGTGCCGAAAGCAGATTCACAGTACTCTGTATCGCCACTCACAAGGCTGACAGCCAAAAGGCAAGACAATCACGACTGTTAGCTGCGCACCCGCATTTGTTCTATATCCGTGACAAGCACTG
This sequence comes from Samsoniella hepiali, assembly GCA_001455915.2. Lineage (NCBI taxonomy): Eukaryota > Fungi > Ascomycota > Sordariomycetes > Hypocreales > Cordycipitaceae > Samsoniella > Samsoniella hepiali. Next base: position 2,325,406 of record LNDK02000051.1, on the reverse strand, counting down.
CCGAGGAACGGCCTTACTATATTCGGAAACATGCCTGTGACAAACAAGCACCTCACAGCCGATGCCGAATGCCCAGTACTAAGCTCCATGTTATTTCCATGGAAGACACAGTGTTCCCAGTGGTTTGGTTACCTAGACGACTTCGGGGTTTGTCCAAGCGACTACGGCGCCTCGGCTGGCTGAGTGAGATTGTAGGCGGCACAGCATTCCAGCGTTGGGCTACACAACGCGACCGGCTTAATGCACCCCGAAAATCACTACAGCAGGAGAGGCAATAAGATAAGAAGTGCCCGAGACGTCAGATGGTTTCGGTGTACGGAAGTTCTTTTCCGTCCTGTCCGGGTTGGTTCGATGTTTTGGGGGTCCAACAAGGTGGCCAAGGTGGCCAACAGTGGAAGCCAAAGACTTAAGCGGACCGGTTTACAGTGCACTGACAGAAATTCAGTACGCTTCACACCAGCCAGATGGACCAAATCGTACATAATTTACGTCACCCCACTGTGCACCACTTCTTCTTCTAGCGCACGCCTTTCTGCAACCAGAGCTGAGAAGCGAGAGAGATTTGAGAGCTGATAACTGGAGAACGCGGACAAAAAAAATGAGCGCATCAGATCCACAGCCAAGAGAAAAACGGAAAATGCCATGTCCATCGTAATCGGATTCTACCAGTTCCGATGGGCGCTGGCGGCAGTTGTGGGCAGCCAAGTCGCCCACCAAGACAAACATAGGGCCGACACAGGAGAAAAGCTTATTTTGGTTTCTTAGGATGGAGCTAGAGAGATTGTAGAGATGGCTGCTGCTCCCGCAATGTCTGGTTCCAACACCCAAGACAGTGTGCGATTCTGGTGCGCAGATCGGCATGCCAATGCTAAGGACGTCGCTTCCATGTCAAGATACGGACGCTTATCCTGCCGTACAATGGGCTTCTGTAAATCGCACTCATTTCTCTTCGTTATTAGACCCTTGGACCCTGTCTCAGCGGTAATCTGTTCATCCATTGCACAATGCGCGCATCCCCACAGCGATTGCGGAGAGGAGGCCACTGGCCCATCCATCTCCCGTTGCATCCTTGTCGAGCTGGAGCCCAGCTGTGCTGGTCGCGCAAAGCCACTTGGTGCAAATTTATACTTTTTTTGTCACTCGGAAGCTTTTCATCTCCTGACTATCCATTGTTCTCTTTCTTTTCCCAAGCGGAGACGGGAAGATGGCTTTGCACCAAGGTTTTACCCATCACTAGCAGACAACTCAGGCACCAGGCCCGCCTCTGTCAACCTTTTGACGATTCGTAAAAGACTCCCCAAGCAAGGTTCCCAAAAGAGGCAAGTTGTCTGAGGTGGTTGCGATACGGGGGGGCTTTCCACTAGCGCGCGCCGCTAATGCCATGATTTTGCATGGGCTGCGAGGGCTGCATACGAGATGGCTTCGGGTGGACCGGGAAGCGAGAAGTTGTGGTGTGGTGCGTGGCTGCGATGATTGGCTGCAAGCCATGCAGGCTTCGGGCCCCAGATGGAGCCGTCATGCTATCATGGTAGGTAAAAAGACCGAAGCCATTTTCTGCCTGTCCTTTATCATCTTGTGCTGGGCTCGCCATCGGCGTCGCGCGCATCCGTTGACGTGAAGGACTAGTTCAAGCTGTCATGGGCTGGCAGGCTCGGAGCTGCCTTCCTCCTCGGGCCTATCAATGGCGAGGAAAATTAAACACTGTGCCCGGTTCTCAGCCCAAGCACGGCACGACCGCCGTGTTGATGCCCTGTACAACGCAGAGATGCACGGCAGTCGGTCAATGGCTATACCAACTCGAATAGACTTGGCTGCGCCCAGTCATGAAGACGATGGTTTCAGTCCCGCGCGCAGGGATGGCCCCATGGATGTCCCCATGCAGATGGTCTCTGCGCAAGCACCGGATGGCCCCGTTGATGGAACCCCCCCTGTCGCGAGGGCACACGCGGGCGTGCAGTGTGGACTGGTCGAGGCTGGGGATGATGACGTTGATTGCTGGGCTTGAGTACGGGCTTGTGTGTGAGACGGGGCCTTATGGTGTAGTGTAGTGTCAATAAACTTGGCAGCCAGGGTGAACGATGGGCTCTCGTAATTTCAATGTCTTGTGATAATGCAATCGTTTTGCATCTTTTTGCATCTTTGAGTCTGTTTCGACAAGCTTTGGCGCGTATCGAACCGGGTAGGCCTGCTGCTGCTTCGTTGCTGCAGTCGAGAAACGACGACGAACGGACGCAACAGCATCGTACGCCTACATTATATCTGGGTCCTGATCGTGACCGGCACTGGACTGCCTTCGACTGGTAGGTACCCTACCTACAGGCCAGGTCCAGCGGCTCGACGGCCCAAGACCCCCCTGCCGGCAAGCAGCCACTCCGGCTGGACGGCTCTTGGTACAGTCGGAAAGCAATTGACTGCGCACCGGGCGTCTGCTTGCTCTACAGTGTACGAAGCGGCCAGTACGAATAGTGAGCAACAAGAAGGAAGGAATCGAGACTGGACCACAGCGGTGCTCAGGCTGCGCCGACTATCGACATCGTGCGACAATCTCTGGCTGGTGCGTCGCTGAGCCGCTGACGTACCTTGCCGACCTATTTCTGGCCGGCTTCAGGTAGCACGGTAGCGCTGCTCAGCCACGGCGCTGGAGCTTTTGTGTGTGAAGGAGCCCTGAAAGCGCCCCGAAAGCGCCCCCTAAATAGAGCTCTGCACCACCCTCTGACGTTTGCAGCCAGCCCACCCACCCACCACGCACACCCACTGTGACAGGCACACACCATCAGGCACCCAAATCTACCTGCAACAACAAAAAGCGACTCCAAACCTCCATTGCAAACATCACCATTTTTCCCCATCCTAGCGTCGCCGACTTTGCCTTTCATCCACCGCATATCCACCTCACATCCAGCGCCAGCCCATCATACCCACTTCGGCCCGCCCGTCTTTCGTCACTCTCGTCGCTTTTAGTTTCCCTTATTCTACGCGCTATACCCTCCCTTCCGCCGCCGTCCGAGCCTGGTCCACGACTTGGCCTGCTTGCCCGCCAATCTGCTTGCGCCTCTTGAGGCCCTTTTTCCTTCTCACCATCAGCTTGCTCGCTAGTACTAGCTTCTCACGCCGCGCTGTGCTAGCGCCTTCATCGACTCTTGGCCCGGCACAGAATAGCCTGAACGACTCAGGTCGTCGCCCAGCCCACTACACTCCCATCTCCAAAGCTACCTTGGGCCCTGCTCATTTTTGCTCCTCGCCAGCCTGCATCGATCTGGCTTGTCTCCCGTCTGCCTCGTGCTCAAGTTCTGGCCTCCTGCGACCTTGCTTGCGTGTCATACTAGCCCCAAACTTTGCCATACTACTTTGTCTTGTTTTTCCTCTTTTTGATTTGCCCATCTGTGACGCTTCTTCCTTAGTCCCCTTCCCGCTAGCTATCCAACCGCACAGGTCCAACCGGATATTCTGGTTATTCGTCCAGCTTCCTCTTTCGCTCGCGCCTATCCGTGTCCGGCCTGTCTTGCTCCTCTCATTTGGCTCCCCCCCTCTGCGTCTTTTGCTTTGGTCATTTTTTGACGTGCCTGCCAGCTTCGCCATCTCCTCACTGCCTGGCTAGACGCTTGCGGCGCAACAGGACCTACACTGCTCAATTTCCAAGACATTGCAGTCGCCTGAGACAAACCCATCTGTCGACAACAAGACAGAATTCCGCACCATCCCTAACACAATATCGTCAGCATAATATACACTCGATCAAGGAAAAAAAGAAGGCCTCACGTCGACCCGATCTCGCTGCTCTACGCTGCTCAACGCTGGCCCAAGCCCTCTCGCCTGCCACGCCGGCATGACTGCTTAACGCTGGCTGGAAACAATTGCGGCCACCGACAACCTTTCCTCCGCGTCCTCTTTCGATATTATAATTATATCTAGCCAATTGGCTCAAATCACAACCATGAGCGTCGACCGCTGGAGGCGCAGAGGCTCCATTGCCAGCAATTCTGACAAGCCTCCTTCGCTCTCCTTGACGCCTCAAGACTCGGACAATGCTGCTGGCAAGAAGCCGCGTGTGCTTTCAAAAGCCCTGCGTTCTCTTAGCAACTCGTCTATCGACACCATGTCCAACGTGCCTTCCCGAAGCTCCAATTCCCAACGACGCCTGCACAAAACACCTTCGGGTTCCAGCTCCATGATCGAACGATTACACCGTCGAGTCTCGCGCGATTCTTCCGCGAATTCGCCCGCTGACAACTGCCCGAGCCCTCTCCTGGACTCGGCTCACAGCTCCATGGAAATCATCAAGCGCGGCTCGCTAAAACAAGATTCTTCTAGTCGCAAAGCTCGCTCCGAGTATATTGTTCTCACAGACCAGTGCCTCTCGAGGTTTGCGAGCTTCGAGGCCGCCCGTGTCATTTACCCGCAACTTGCGGCCCAGGAGGAGCCAACTATCGGTCGATCTGCCTCTTCTGCTTCACTTTCCAACAAGGCTAGCGCTGCAGCCGAAAATCGCCTCGAGATCCCTCTCGTGGCGGTGGTGGCCGTCTTCGTCGATAACAACGCCACCTCTACCCACATTGTGGAAGTCTGGTGGTCATCACCTGCTCCCAGGCTCGCATATTGTCGCACACAGCTGTCTTTCACTACGACCAAAGAGAAAGAGGAATGGCTCATACTCCTGCACCGTACTTGCAGACACAAGGTGCGCGAGTGTTCGCTGGGTGACAACATCCCCCAAAATGTCAGAGAACGGATATGCCACGCTGTCTGCTCTACGGAGAATGTCAATGATGATTCCAAGATCACCATCTTTCCTGTCGTGCGCCGTGTCGCTTCCTCATCAAAAGCCCCCGCTGATGACACTACAAACTCCAGCGACGGAGGACCTTCGTTTTACTTGGCTATTGGGCCTTTCCTCTGCTACCTCGTAGAGATACTCAGATCCGACCATGCTACGCCTCCCAGCGACCTCATGGCCAAGGTCTTATCTTTTGGTACAGTCACGTTGACTCGGTTCCAAGCAGCTGTCGCAAACCATCAGCAAACGTTCGCCATGTCCTTCCGCGTTCCTTTCGGAAAAGAAACACGTCTCACATTAGCCAGTGTCTATTATCGCCGCATCATCGAGACAGTCATCAAAATGGACAGAATTTTAAAGCCCACCTGGCCTCAGCATCTCCAGCAAGCCATTTTTGAGATTCGTGGCCTTTCTCCCCCTTTACAACTCACCTCTGGCAATGACTTGGGCGGGCTTGACATCAGCTTGCCTGCTTACTGTGCAGCCTTCAAAGTTTCCGTACCACACTGGCGAATCGATTGGAGCACGCCGTCGCAGCCTTGCTTTTGCCTGCTGCCGCCGTCGCACGACAAGACTTACGCCCCTCTTCAGCTACTGGCTGTTTTCAGAGCTTTGCGTTATAACGGCTTCTTCAAGGCAGTCTCTTTTGCCGATGTTGATCTAAGTCCGCTGGCTTCGAAGAAGGACTACGCACAATACGGTGACTCGGTCGTTTATGCGTCGGCCAACCGCGTGCGCATACCTGACGATCTCTATCACATCCTGTCACAGGCATCGGTTCTCGAACAAGAACTCCACGCTCTCCTCTTCGCCTCGGACTCGCTTCGGTCCATTAATTTGTCCAACGTTGTCGGCTTATATGAGCCCAAGACACACAAACGTCGAATGACTACTGAGATTGGTCCCTTTGAGGAGAAAACATCCGAGTTGCTGCGTCCAATCACGGAACTGCTCCGGCGACAACTGTCCCACTGCCACAGCATTGTACTCTCTTGCAACCCTATTTCGAAAGCAGGCGCTGATGAATTGCGTGATACTCTCGGCAATCATCATGTGCGCCTTCGACGCCTCGAGCTTGCCCATTGCGGACTTGTCGACTTTGGGTTATCCGACATTTGGACAGCGCTGGACCACCAAGCAGACTCATTGGAAATGATCGACCTATCGGACAACCAGGGCACTGTTCGATTCGAGATTGTCTGCAACGCTCTTAGTCGTTTCAGGGGCGTTACCAAGCTCTGCATTGGCCGCAACGTACGTCTAGCGACTGGATTATCCCTGTTTGATGACGACGCTTTGGCTACTTGGCAGCTTCAAGAACTGGACTTGTCTGGTATTGTGCTGAATGATGCTACCGTGGACAGCCTTGCCAACTATCTATCCGCCAGCGGCTCGCAGTCTCTTCGCAGATTGTGCCTCGACTTTTGCGGGCTCAATGGATTTCATGTGGCTCGACTTTTCCGTAGTATGGGGCCAGGCCGTGAGATAAAGGTCTACATGAACTCGAACCGCATCGACGACGGTGTTGCGGATTTGTGCGATGCCATTGGTGCCGGACTTGGCCCGTCGTGTCTGTTCTTGCAAATGATTGATTTTACCCGCGAGGAAAGTTATGTCAAGCTGCTTCGCGCGCTGGCGCTGAATACCACGATCAAGTGCCTTAGCTTGGCCGGCACCTCGACCCCCGATGCGGCTAGCGAAACAGCCTGTCAAGCGGTGTTTGACTTTTTGGCAAAGAATACGTCAATTCGCTACTTGGACATGTCTGGCTTCGACTCTAAACTTGATGAGGGAAGGCTGGGCAGAGGATTCTCTCGAGCTCTCGGTGGAATCCGCCACAATACGCGAATTGAGCACCTCCGCGTTCGCAGCCAAATGCTGAACATTAATGTGGGCGATTTTGCAGAGGCTCTTGGCGTGAACAGGACCCTTCGAACTGTTGATTGCTCCTCAAACGACTTGACATTGTCTAACTTGCGGTATCTTATCACCAACCTCGAGGGCAATACGTCGATACGTAACTTCTCTGCGTTTTCAAGTCAGGAGCTTGAGCGTACGATTGAGAAGGCTATGAGTGATGCCGCTACTCCGACGCCGGTCAAACGACCGTCCATGATGTCCCGATTCAGGCACGAGAAGAATAGCCCACCCCAACAAGATACAACCTTGATCCAGGAGCTCAGGAGTGAATGGGATCATGCAATTCTTCACTTGCAGAGCATCACGGATGAGAACCTGCGAAGTCATGTTGAAATACTGACTTCGGATGCTACATCATCGAGCCAAGCTGCTCTTATTGCTCTTGAGGGCGACAGCGTGTTTGCGGCGGCCTTTGGCGGCCTTGCCGCGGAGGACTACGAAGGGCTCAGAGTAGTGACGTCGAGACGCAGCGGCGATGAAACGCAGCGGACGAGTCTGCATGCTCGCACCGACTCTAGCCGATCTACGGCGGGACGACCAGACTCGGTCGGTTCAAGCGAGGCCGCTGCTAGCCCCAGTAGCGAAGCTGGCAGCAGCGAGTCTGGCGCGGCGACACCACTTGATATCGACTACGGAGTGGAAGCTGAGCCAGGACTGCGCAACGGCCAGGAGCAGTGGACTGTATATGGCGACAGCCCCGAACATAATTACACTTATGCCGACGGTCAAGATGCGGATGTTGGCCTCCAGATGAAGCGCTACCGACGATTTCAAGGAGACCCGACAGACCGAATCGAGGAAGAGGACAATGCCCATGACGCGGAGAAGAGCTCTCTATAGACCTCTATGCAGCGGGAGATGAGCCGGAGGATTTTGTTTTTGCCGTGATATGATATCCAGGGTTTCTTGTACGAGGTATTTGGCAGAGGGAGTCTTTGGATTTTTTGAACATTATCTTATTGAGGGATTGTGCATGGTTTCTGATTCTTTGCAGCCTGTTTCATTTTATTATTATGGAAAAGCCGATACCCGATTAGTGCTTTGATAGCGAATGAATAATACCCAAGGGGAAATTGATTTTTTTCAATGAAATGCGACGAGAATCTGCATGTAGAGTTGAATGATTATGATGGCTACGTACCTCCGACTTGGGCTGGATGGGTACGTACCTTTTTACTGGCGCGTAAAGGGTTACCTAGCAAGGCAACAAGGTACAGACAGGGGTGTCAACAAAGCCACAGCTGAGCCACCGTGCGCCGCAAATTTGACAGCAGCCTGCCACTGTGCCACTATGTACTGTACCTCCCCCACTCACTGCACTGGGGACGGAACAGGTGTCTTGGTTAGGCCAACCTCCAACACAGCCTGGGCTACCTTAGCTTTCGTCATCTACCTTCCACCTCACCCTCCTCGTCCTACCCCAACTACGGTCGATTTGCTCTCGCTCCCCGCCGGCCTGTTTATCCATGCCTTGCAGTGACGCGGAGTCTACTCACCTCATACTTTGCGCCTCTAATTGTTTCTGATTTCTGTTTGTCGACGCAGCGCCTGGCGTGGAAGCTGACACCCCGTTCCCCTGGGCTCTGATTCACCACCCCCCAGCTCATCCGAGCTACCGAAACCGACCACCTCTTGCGCCCTCAGTCCCGCCATCAGACCCTGACGACCTGGACCATTGACGCATTTCGAAAGCGATTAGCGACTACATAGCGACCAACGGCAGCAACGAAAAACGCATCCGCCATGTATTCCAATTTCGGACAGCAGCAGCAGCAGCCCGGCGGCGGCGGCCAGCAGTACGGAGGGGGCTTCAACAACATGGGCCAGCAGCAACAGCAGCAGCCCAGCCCATTTGCGCCTCAGCCGACTGGGTACGGTCAACCGCAACCGCAACAGCAGCAGCCAATGCAGCAGCAGTTCACTGGGTACCCCATGCAGGCCCAGCCGACCGGCATGCCGCAGCAGTCGCAGACCCTCCAGCAGCAGTACACGGGCTACCCGTCGCAGGGCTTCAACACTGGTGCGCCGCCGCCGCCGCCGGTGCCGTCGATACCGAACCAATACCAGTCGCAGTTCCAGCAGCAGCAGCCGCCGCAGCCGCCACAGCAAAGCTTCCAGTCCACGCAGGCCACGGGCTTCTCCCTGTCGCCCCAGCAGTCCGCCGGACCTACGCAACCGCCACCGGCGTCTGTGAAGCCCCAGCCCACCGGGTTCAGCCAGATCGCTGCCTCGTTCCAGGCCGCTGGCGCATCGTCCCGCCCGCAGGAGACTCGCGCGACCAAGACGAACAAGATCCCCAACATTCGACTGTCGTTCATCACCGCCAAGGACCAGGCCCAGTTTGAGACTCTCTTCAAGTCGGCCGTGGGTGAGAGCTCTAGCACCATGTCTGGTGAGCGCGCACGCGATCTCCTTCTTCGCTCGAAGCTTGATGGCGACTCCCTCTCGCATATTTGGACACTGTCGGACACCACCAGAGCTGGAGAGCTGTACTTTCCCGAGTTTGCCCTGGCCATGTATCTCTGCAACTTGAGGCTCTCTGGCAAGACTCTTCCCCAAGTTCTGCCCGAGAATGTCAGAAACGAAGTCTCCAGCATGGTTGACATTATTGGTTTCAGCGTTGTTGACGAATCTGGCGGCTCTGCTCCTGCTGCGACCAATCAGCCGGACTTCCAGTCCACCGCGCAGCAGTCCCAGCCTCAGCCTTCCAACGCTCAGATTTTGCAGTCGCAAATGACAGGTTTCCCGACCCAGCAGACTGGCTTTGGCGCGCAAAACCAGAGCATGCAGCCGCAAGCGACTGGCTATCCTGGTATGCAGAATGTGCAACCTACCGGTATGCAGAATCCTCAGCCGACTGGCTATGCCGGACCTAGACCACCCATGCCACCCATGCCTACGGGCTACAACCAAAGCAGCATGGCCATGCCTTTGAATGCCCAGCCAACCGGTGCACCCGGTCAATGGGGTCTTGTCAACGCTCCTTCGTCTGGACTGCCCAATATTGATGCTTTGCAAGCCCAAATGATGCCCCAACAAGGCCGCGAGGGTGGTTCTTTCACTACGCAGGGTCTACAGGGAAATGCTGTTATTCCGTGGGCTATTACCAAGGAGGAAAAGACACGATACGACTCTCTGTTCCGAGCATGGGACGGTTTTGGTAAGGGACACATCATGGGAAGCCAAGCTATCGAGATTTTTGGCCAGAGTGGTCTTGAGAAGCCTGATTTGGAACGTGTCTGGACACTGGCGGATCATGGCAACAAGGGTCGCCTGGATCTTGACGAATTTGCTGTCGCCATGCATTTGATTTACAGAAAATTGAATGGCTACCCCATCCCCAACACCCTGCCTCCCGAGCTCGTCCCGCCCTCTACGCGCAACCTTAACCGATCGATTGGCACGCTCAAGAATATGCTTCACCAAGAGTCCAACTTTCGCAAGGACTCTGGCGCTGCTCTGCTGCCACAAAAGACTGGCGTTAGCTATATGAAGAACCGCTCGCTGCGCGGGAATAATGCCCCCACCACTGCTGGCCGTAAAGACGCCACTGTCTTCCGAAATGATGATGAGAGCTTTGGCTACAAATCTAGTGCTCGCCGCAGAGTTGGCTACAACGCCTCTGAGCGCTCCGAATCGCCCTCGTCTGTTGGCTCCAACGATGAGCTGACCCTGGATCAGCTTAGGAAGAGGATCAAGGAGAAGGAGGTGCTTCTTGATGCTATGGACTTCCAGGACGAGAAGAATTTGGAAGAGGATGATGTTCTTGACAGGCGCGACCGTCGCGAGTCGGAAGAGCTGTACCGTCGTATTCGACGTACCCAGGGAGACATTGATGCCCATCCCAATGCCTCTTTGGCTGGCGGCGACTCTGATGCCGAGAGACGTGCTCTGAAGCGTCAACTCCAGAACCTCCTCGACAAGGTGCCTGACCTGGCGTCGCAGGTTCGCAAGACCGAAAAGGCCATTATGGACGCCCGACTAGAGCTTTTCCGCCTCAAGGATGCCAAGGCCAACCCTGGCAGTGCTTCTACAATTGTTGGAACCGGGCCAGGTGGCGTTGTCACCGAGTCTGACAGACTAAAGGCACGAGCCAAGGCTATGATGCAGCAGCGCACGGCTGCGTTGACCGGTAAAAAGGTTGACCTTCCCCTCAACGATGACTCTGCTTCTAAGCGTCTGGAGGAAGAGAGCATCAAGGCGAAGAATGAGAAAGAAGGCAACGAGAGAATGGTCCGCGATGTCGAGGAAAGTGTCGGCGAGTTTGCTCGTGGCATTGAAGATTCTCTCAAGGACGGTGCCCGTGACAAGAGCAGCGAGCACGAGAAGCGACGCTGGGAGGATGCTCTCGGTGTCGAAGATGAAGTGCGCGACTTTATCTTTGATCTCCAGCGCGAGAGTCGCTCTGCCCGGGTTCGTTCCCAGGACAAGCGTACGACTCGACCTGCGGCCACCGAGGAACCCCGGGGGCGTGCTGCCCCTGTCCCTGCTCGGGTTGAATCCCCGGTGTCTACTTCACGAACCTCTACACCGCCCGCTGCGGGTGGTTCTTACGCCGCTTACAAGACACCTGAAGAGCGCGCCGCCTTCATTCGGCAGCAGGCGGAGCAGCGCATGGCTGAGCGTCTGGCTGCTCTTGGTATCAAGGCTCCTTCCAAGCCGGGCGAGAGCGCGGCCCAGCGTTCTGAACGCGAAAAGGCGGAGCGAGCAGCCAAGCTCAGGCAGGCCGAGGACGAGGATGCACGCAGAGAGACCGAGCGCCGTGCTAGACTGGCGGACGAGCAAGGTGTGCCTCCGCCTGTTGCAGAGACCCCGAAGCCGGCGCCCCCTCCTCCTCGAAAGGCGCCCAAGGCCGACCATGCTGAGGCCCAGGCAGCGGAACAGAAGCTTACCCAGGAGCATCAAAAACAACAGCAGCAAGCTAGTGACATGCAGTATGTACTACGACCTAGAACTTTACCGTGCAACACTAACTTGGACCATAGGGATGCGGTGAAGGAAGAGGAAGACGAATTCGCCAAGGAACAGCAGGCTACCGCAGCACGCCTCAAGGCGTTGGAAGAGCAGGTGAGACAAGGCAAGCTGCGCAAGGAAGAGGAGAAGAAGAAAAAGAAGGCCGCTCTGGCCGAGGCCAAGGAGAAGGAGACCAAGATGGCTGCCCGACGAGCGGAGGCTGAAGCTGCCAAGCAACGAGAGCTCGAACTGCAGCGCCAGTTGGAGGCTATCGAAGATGACTCGTCTTCTGACGAGGATGGCCCCGAACAAGTCACTCCTATGGAGTCTTCGGAGCGCAGCGTGGACGAGGAACCAAAATCTGCACCCCCTCCCCCTCCTGTGCCGGTTGCCTCACCGCCGCCGACGATAGTGACGTCGCCGCCCGCTGAGACAGAGAGCAAGAACCCGTACAAGAAGAGGATGTCGCAGCCATCCGAGGCCACCTCTCCTGCGACCACGTCTCCAGTGGCCGCACATGCGGCCCCCGCCCCTCCCGTACCCAAGGTGGCCACACCACAGTCTGAGGCCTCTACGAATCCTTTCCATCGTATGACGCAGCAGGGTGGTGGCTCGGGTGCCCCCGCCGCTGCTGCTCCCCAGGCTCCCATCTCGCGCAAGAGAGCTGACTCGGAGGACTGGGGCTCGGACAAGGACGACGACGACGAGGACTCTGATGATGAGCGCCCGGGCGGTGGCAACGCAGCACAGCTGGCGTCGATCCTGTTTGGCACCATGGCACCACCGCGGCCACTTTCTGCGGCCGGCAGGGACTCGAAGCCGGCCAGCCCAGCGCCGGCCAGAGACGCACCCATTGCTTCGCCCCCTCCACCTCCTCCCATGCCGGGTGCTGGCTCGGATGTGCCCTCTGGTCCGCCTCCCCCTCCTCCTATGCCTGGCAGCAGCGACTCGGGAGCACCTACTGGCGCGCCTCCCCCTCCCCCTCCCATGCCTGGTGTTGCAGCTCCTCCTCCTCCTCCACCTCCTCCTGCTGGCGGTGCACCACCACCACCACCTCCTCCTACGGGCGGTGCACCTCCTCCCCCGCCTCCTGGCGGCGCACCTGCTGCGCCAGCAGCGTCTGGTGGCCCGCCGGCTGGGTTCCTGAGCCAGATCCAGGGTGGCCTGAAGCTGAAGAAGGCACAGACCAAGGAGACTTCTGCGTCGACAGTCGGAAAGGTGCTGGACTAGACGCGGGGGCCAGGAAATATATGAAGAAGGGTGGAAGGCCTAACCGCTCGACTATTTTGGTTGTTTTACTTTGTAGTGTACGTATTGACGGGGGGATTCTTGGTGAAGAGCCACAGGAAAAGGAGCAACATCCATAGTCGGATCTTTTCTTTTAATTGACAATTTGTTCATAAACGGTCGTGTAACAGAATCAAGAAAACTGTGTAGTGGGCACATCTCTATACTAGGACGCTCTTATTAGGATGGACAATGGTCTTTGAATTGTCGGTGGCCTGCCGTGTTGTACTTTTTGTATTTCACAATCTACGTCATAACATATTACACAACGAGTTATTTAGAAACATGATCGAATCATCGACTTAGATGACGGACTCAGGAACAAGAGACACGAAAAAGAAGAAAATAAAGGCCGAGAGCCCTAGACATGCTCATCCCTTGCGGAAGCTCTTGGTGACACTACCAGACGGGCCGGTGTACGGCCGTTGGAAAGGGATGGGAGCCGCAAGCTTGGTGGCGTAAAACCTTGTTCCTCCCTTGAGAAAAGAGAAGAGTAAGAAAAAGGCCCCATGCACGGCGAGATGATTGGTGCGAGTGGCGTTTTGAGAGATGCAGAAATGCAGGGCGAAAGTGGCCTCTCACAAGGGAGGGCTTTTTTCTGGGTACTGTGTGTACTAACACGGAGAAGAAACCAAGACTTGTTCCTCTCTGTCTGGTTTCTTGTTTGCTTTTTGGATCAGATGCATGAGGATATAACAAAAGAAAAGAAAAGAAGATTCTGCCTTGACCAAGGCGGCACAAAGGGATAAAAAAAGACACGAGATGAGTAAAGGGGGGTGGTTTAGCAACATGGTCCAAAATGTCGGCCATCGTTGGCCAGAGCGTTTTAGGGAGCTATACGCCGGGAAAAAGAAAAAGCTTGGGCAGCAATTGTCATTAAAATGAACCCCCCTGTTCAACAACTGCTAATGCACGGTGATATTAACCTGCCCCTTGTGAACGCAGGTGGTTTTCATTTGACGTTGATGGAGCTGCGCTCATTGGTTGACGCCTGCTCCTTGGCCGCAGGAGAATGCGACCACCCGTGAATCAACGCCCATGCGGGGAGGAAAGGGGGGGGTTTGTGTTTCTACAGATGGGCTGTTGTGCACGCTGAACACCATCTTTTTATTTCTACAGCGAGTTACTCAAATCTTGTGGTAACCTGAGCCAGAGCCGCATAGGGAGGACAAAGCTCTTGGGACTTGGGGGCGCAGACCCCTAGGTGATACCCATTGTCATACCGATTGTACCTGTAAATAGTCTGTACATGGTTGCTGTACGAGCCGGGTGTGGTCGAGCCAGGTTGAATTGACAGGCGCCGAACTATTTTGACGTGTAAAGTGGTCTTTTTTTTGGTTCCCTCTCTGGCCCAACGCCCAACTGGCATTCTGGGCTAATAAAGAAAGCCAAGACTGACACGAAGCAGGAGCCGCGTGCCGCAGGGAGGTCGGATCGACCTCATTTTACTTGATTTCGATGTGCTTCGCCGGTGCAAATTGGCAAAAGCGGGAGTGGCACCGGCGGCTCCGTGGGCGTTATACCGGCCCAGGGTGCAAGGGGGACAAGTTTCAGTTTCTTGTCAGTGCCCTATGAGCGGCTAAACCAGCAAACAGAGCCGCTTGACCGCCAGTTGTCTTTACCATTCGGAAATTAAAGGAAATATATACGGGAAATAAGATAAAAAAAATGGCACTTTCTAGGCAGCTTCTTAACAAACAAAAGTTGCATTAAACACTTTTATTATGGAGTTTGTTGGCTGACTCGAGCAAACCCAGTAGTTTCTATGCCGGGCAGGCCAGGGAAAGCTATAGGAGGAGCTTTTTGGTGTAAGGCTCCGAGATTACGTAGTAGGGCAAGTTTATGCAAGCGCTTGGCTTTTTGAAACTTTTGAGCGTCCAGGGTGTATGTGTGACTGACTGCCTGCCCAATCGGAATAGAGATGTATACATTTTGGTAGCCTATTCGAAATACTTTTTACGAAACACGCGGGCATTAAGGTTGGGGCCAACGCGCTGTCCTGCTGCGGGGGGATGGCCGTGAGAGCCAAAACCAACGCGGTTTACTGATCTAGCTACACTCGAACTGATCCGGACAAGAGGCTTAAAAAAAAAGGAAAAAAAAGGTAAAACATTGATCTGTGCAGCTTTTTTCGACTTGACCGAAACTTGCAATGTTCCAGATTTCATCTCTTCTGGTCAGGTCCGGATGCGCCGTGCTGGGTCACGCAACCCCCCCTTGGAGAGGAGCCAGTGCCGGGACATGCCATTCCAGCGAGAAAGCCGCGGCCCGGACGGGAGAGTGAGGAATGCGGGCGTGACAAGGCACAGAAAAAAAAAAGAGAGAGAGCGAGAGCGAGATATGGCGGGAAACCCATTTTCTAAAGAAGACTAATTGTAATAATGAGAATCCCCGGAATAGGGATCCCAAAAGTGCCAAGGCTAGTCAGGGTGGTGACGGCATTGATTCTGCACATGATACCTTGGAGGATCAGAAGTCGTGAGCATTATTCGTATGACCGTGATGGGGCCGGCTCTAGAAGGCTAGCTGGCTAGCTGGTGGCTTGGGACAACGTTTACAAGGATACGAGGGCAAAAGTCAATTACTTGCCGGATAGGCTTGGGCGGCGTATCAGGGTGGGTGTTGCACATGCAACGAGGTACAGGCTTGGTTTGTAGAGGTGGTGATGATGTGCTGTGACGTCGCCATGATGGAGGGCGCTGCAATGCCCTGTAATGCGCCGTAGAGTCCCTGGCCAACCGCTATAACGCGTTGACAAACCGTTTGGTCGACGTTGAAAGATGGTGGTGGTGTGCTGCCGACTGTGGGCGCGTGGCTGCGGCCTCTGATTGGCTACAGGCCGCGTAGATCAAAACAAACCCGACGCGTCTCCCCAGACGCGTCTCCAGACGGGCAGGAACAAGTTCGAGATGGGTTCGAGCAGAAACTAGCTTCTTTCTGTCGCTGGCAGCTGAACCGGCAGACGCTCGGCATCGAATCAATTCCCGCCACGACGGGGCCTGTAGAGTTTCATCCCAGAAAAGGCTGCATCCTTCATCCATCCATCTCGCACGCAATCCACTCTGGTCTTTGGGCGAGTCTCACCAAAACCATCCTTTCGTACCAGTATGTGTGGTGTGTGTGAGTGCGCCCCCGCCCACCTCGGCATAAAAAAAAAAATGCAAAACCCCTCTCGCAGAAACGAACCAGGCCAAAGTCAGTCTTGTCATGTAAAAAAGTCTTTTTTTTCTTTCTGTCTCTTTCCCTTCTTGACGTTTCATCTTGAGATGACGACGGGAAAGGAAACGAAATTACCCGAGTGCACAGGACAAGACGGGACGGCAAGGGCAGGACAAGGAACAGGCAAATGCTAAAAAAAGAAAAAGAAAAGAAATAAGGCAAAGCACCGGTGTAAAACACCGCATAGCCGAGGAACTGGTTGCACACACGCAGGAACTGTAGAAAAATGACACATAGATGGAGAGAGAGAAGCCCGCGCTCCTGTACCTCATCGTTGTGCGAGCCCGGGCGCACACCACCATGCTGCTGGAACTCGGCGGGGGGGGCATGCTGCGAGTAGCACCGTGTACATTACATGACTAGTGCCAAGCCCAGGTCTACTCAGTACATCATTGGCTGGCTGCGCACCGAATCCGAAACCAGGTTTATGATTTTTTTTTTCTTCTTTTCTCTCTCTTTTTTTTTTTTTAAAGTGGCTTCATATCGAGATCGTGTGAATCCATAACTGAGAGAGCTCCACATGGTGCATGTGGTCCTTTTTTTTCCTTCTTTCTGGCTCTAACGCTCTCTGGATGGGACGACGACGATGACGACGTGGTATTAGAGTTGAGAGCTGCTTTCTACCTTTTGGTTCCGGACCACAGGCCCGGGCTCGACCATTTGGCGAAAATTGAATCTCATCCTGGAAGCCAGGCAATCAAGAGAGAGCGACACTAGAAGTACAAGAGGTTTGACGGAAAACACGGGAGGGGAAAGCTGGTAGGCGCGTATAAACTCGTGTGCATTCCGACCGACGACAAGACCCCCCGCCCGCTTCGGCAGGCCGGTGGTCGTGGTCGCAGGCCGGGGGGGGCCAAAGGGCAGAGGCCAACTGGGCTGTGCAAGCCCCTGCTAGGCTGGCTGATGGGCGCAAATGGGGGGCGTCTTAGTGGATGGGGCCTTGTTCTAGGTAAGGTAGGCGTAGGTGCCTCTTGCGCGTTGGTTGCGAGCAAGTCACTGATCACTGACACACCAAACTGGTCAACTTCTCTCGCCAGCGCAGCCAGTGCATGACCTGCCTGTAATAGTGCACTGTGGTAGCCTGCAGCTCGGCGTCGGCCCACTGCCCTCCCCACCCGCACCTCTTGCTGGGGCGGCCGGGCCTCAGCACCACTCCACTGGACCTGCCTTGGCCGCTGGCCGGCCCTCCTTCCAGTGGTTGGCCGCCAGCGGACACGGGCGCTGCAACACTGCCGTCTCAGGACCGGAGCTAGGGCAGGCAGCGTTCGCTGCAGCAGCTTTGCAGCTTGCATCAGCTGGGGGGGAGGGGAGGGGAGGGGAGGGGAGGCTCTAGCCTCTCTCTGGCCTGAAAGCTGTAGCTGGGTGGGCTCTGGCTTCTTGTCGCACTGCCAGATCAATCTATTCCTGCCCGCCAAAGTCAATTCTCTCACACCCGCTCCACCCAGCATCTATCTACCCTCCCCCCCAATCCCTCCCTTCTCTTCCACCTACACCCGGCCGTCTCTCCCCCTCCTCCATCCATCTTCTTCTTCTTCACGATTGCTCGCTCCTTTTTTCCTTTTCCTCTTTCCCAACTCGCCAAAAATTCCCGCTTTTTTTCGATTCTCGACTTTTTTCTTTTCTCAACTCAACGAAAACCGCTTTGACAACACTCTCGACGACAAATTAAATCATCTCGCCACTGGCAAGACTTGCTCCAACACGTACGCCCGCGCTGACGCCAAACGCCCCTGACACGGAAAAATCCACATCGCCGCCTACATACAACACGGCCTCAATTACACGTCGGCTCCCTGCCCGGAAAAGAAAAGCGCCCAGACTTCGTCTGCACGCGCCCCACAACTGCACAATACCACTTGGGTAAGCACGCTTCATTTTATCTCATCCGCTTTCTTCTTTTTCTTCTCTTTTCCTCGTGTCGACTTGCTTCCCGCCTCGCGTCATCAACGCCCGGCTCGGCTTACCGTGAACGCCCGCAACCGCGTTTGACTGCTAACGTTGCGATCCACCAACAGCTTGGAACACGCCGCGTTTGCTTCCGCGCTTCACCTTTACGATCCCCGAGCCCATTGACCTGGCCGCCATGGCCAAGTCGACGCGTTATTTCGGCCAAAACGAGCCCCTCCAAATCTTCCAGGACGACATGTTCGAGAACTCGCGTCCTATGACTAGCCACGCCCCGATGCCCTCCGTCACACGCCCGCCACGCCGGCCCTTAAGTGCTTCTAGCTCCAACGTCATTCTCGACCCTCCTTCCTCATCCTTCTCCGGCTACTCGCCCTACAAGACCAAATCCTCGTCGCCTCGCTCTCCTCTCAAGTCCTCCCAAGGCGCCAAACTCAACATGGTGTCCATGGCGCCTCCCATGGCCAAGGCCCACACCACCGACAACCTCCAGAAGAGGCCACAGCTCTCAAAGTTCAAAACGGCCCCCCAGAAACCGACCTTTGAAGTCAACTTTGGCAAGGAAAATGTTCATCCACAGATCTTCCCCGCGCCCACCCCCATCAACTTCTCCATGGAGAACTTCTACCAGCAGAAGCCCAACCCCAATGGCAAGCGTGGCCTCATGGACGCCGCCCCGATCCGAGACCCCCGGGCCAAGAAGCCCAAGACCGACGACAACGCCTTGCCGCCGCACGATTCCTTCCCGCCCATCTCGGACGATGGCACCAAGCCTTCCCAGAGCTACGCCCAGCTCATTGCCATGGCCATTCTACGATCTCCCATGCGTCGCCTCACCCTCGCCCAGATCTACAAGTGGATCAGCGACAACTTCGCCTTTTACAGCCCCAACGACGCCGGCTGGCAAAATAGTATCCGTCATAATCTCAGTCTCCACAAGAGCTTCATCAAGATTGAGCGACCCAAGGACGATCCTGGCAAGGGCAACTACTGGGGCATTGAGCCTGGCAACGAGCAACCGTTCCTCAAGGAGAAGCCCCCCCGAAAGTCGGCTCCTTCTGCAGAGAACCTGCCTGTCATGTCGACGCGTCTCTCGCCATCCAAAGGTTCCAACCCCAACATGAACTTCTCCGAGCCGACCCTGCCGCCTCCAGGCTCTCGTTGTCAGTCTGCTTTGCCACCCCTGCCCACCTCACAGGCTACCATGTCGATGCCCCCCGAGATTTCCTCCGATGCCACGATTCCCGTCTCAGACTCGGCTGCTCCTGAAGACGGAGCCGACCGCCACGACAACCATTTGCATCACGACGCCATGTACTCGCCGCTGCCCGCTACCATGCACTCATCACCACCTGTGCCCCGACACGGAGAAAGAAGGGGCACACCGCCTCCCATGACAGGCCAACCCGCTTCTTCCATTTCTCGCTCCCACAAGCGCAAGTTTGCCTCGATGGACGACAGTGGCTACATTTCTTCGCTTGAATCTTCTGCCATGCGTCCTAACCAAAAGGCTATGCTCCTGACTTCGGAAGCTGATCGTCGCATCAGGCCTGGCCGCGCTGAGGAAGAAATTGTCCGCCTACGGTCTTCCCCCTTTAGCCCGACCAAGTCTCGCTCACTGTCCCTCTACGGCCCCCCCTCTTCCTCTCCCTTGAGACAGGCCCAGGCTCTACTGCCTCTGACGCCCATCGTCAAGATGAAGCCTCCTGCGCGCCCTCCCCCCTCCGTCTCTCCCAATACGAACCTGCGTATTCACCGCGACAACGTCCGTCACATGCTCCAGTCGCCTGTCCGTCGCGCTACTGCCATCACGGAGGAGGCGCTGCCCTGGAGCCCGGCTTTCAACCTCGACGACCCTCTTTACGCCTTTGATGAACTTTCTCACAACGTCACCGACTTTGACATCTTCCAAGATATTGCTGGCCTGGACGAGAACACCTTTCCCGTTATTGGCTCTGCGGACTCGGGCTCTCCCGTTAAGCGCTCTGCCAAGCGTCCCCGCCTCGGTCGGTCTGTTTCGTTGTCTGGTACTGACCAGCTGACGGGTTCGATCAAGAAGTCCGTTACTTCAGCTCCGATGCTCTCTGTTCCCGAGCACTCGCCTCTGCGCTTCCTGGACACCCCGAGCAAGGCCTTTGATGGGCTGAGCTCTCCGTCCAAGATGCTGCAGCAGTCCCCCACGCGTGGCTCGCCCAGCAAATTTTCCGCTGCCATGATGGAAATGTCTGCCGATGATACGTGGCCGTCGCTGGTCATGGACCCTAGCGAGTTTGCCTCGGGCCATGAGAATAACGAATTCGGCGGCCTTGATATTCTTCAGGGCTTTCAGAAGATTGGCTCGGGCTCTCAACAGTCCAAGCCGACCCGCCTTACCAAGCCCACTCTGGGGCGCAGCTTCTCGGCATTTCCATGATGTGAGCCCCGAGGAGCCGTGTAATGATGTTGACGAACTTATGATGATACGCGCTGCAGCTTCTGCAGTGACGGCTGGTATAAATTAGAGCAGAGGATCCAGGTGATTCTGGCAGCCCACTTATTGGCCTCGCGGCCGCTTTTTGCGTTTTTACGTTTTTGCTTTGTTGCTTTGCTTTGTTGCTATGGCATGTTATGATTTTCGAATCCAAAAGGGATATATTGGCTACGGGCTGATTTCGCTGTCATGACAGATTATTTGAGGGAGCGCTTGGCTTATCGGCGTTGCTTTACTATACTTTTGGGTTTCGGCTGTTTTGTTTTTGGTTACTTAATGTCTTTTCTTTGGCTCTCTTGGGAGTGTATTCTTTTCATTGTCTTTTTGGGATGCTCCTTTTTTGAGGACTGTACGGATCGGACGGGAACAGGATTATGATTAGTTTGATTATTAGCCGGCCAGAGGCCAAGAATGAGATTCACATTGCTACTGCTACTTTAACTTGATGCGTTTCACTGTCCTGACCCTTTTCACTGTCTGGACACTTCTACTGTCTTGACACTGTTACTGTCTTGTCACTTTTACTGTCTTGTCACTTGTACTGTCTTGTCACTTTTCACAGTCTTGAAACCTTGTGCGAATTGATTCGTCGTATACATTAAAAGGGTATCTATCTAGCAACACAGGTCTATATGCACTCCAAAACGCCAAAGTATGCAGAAAAAAAAATCTAATGACAAAAAAAAAAAAAAAAGGCCATGGATCAAGGGAAGAGAGAGCGTTGGGGGGGAGCGCTAGTAGATGCGCATCCGCGCCGCCCAGCCTGTGCTCTCCTTTTGCTCGATGCTTATCTTGCAAGGAAACGGGTTGCCGCCCTGGGTGGTGATGGGTGGGATGTGGTCCTTGTGGGTGTTGGCAAAGGTGACGATTTTCATGGCGGTGGTGAGGAGGGTCTGCTCCATGGCCCTGCGGACTTTGGCGCGTTCTAGCTTTGTGGTTAGCATTCTTCTTCTTCTTCTCTTTTCTTTCTTTTTTCCCCATCCCGTCGCAGCGGGGACATTTGCGCAACTCACCGGACTCTGTCCTCGGCTCCGCGACCGTCACCTTGACCGTCCAGCACTCCCAGCAGACCTCCTCGTCGCCGCGGGACAGCCAGGCCTTGCGGCGCCTCTTTTCGAAGAAGCGGACGGAAATCTGGCCGCGCGCGCCGCTGGCCGAGGAGCTGGTGACGGCGGTGGCGGCGGCGGAGCTGTACTGCTGGCGGGCGGTCGTGGTTGTGTTGTTGTTGTTGGAGCCGGAAGAAGAAGAAGACGAGAAGCGCTCGGCTTCGAGCTGGCGCTCGAGGGCGGCGGCGCGCTGCTCAATCATGGTGGCGAGCTCGTCGTCGTCGACGTAGGGGAGGGTGAGGTCGAGGACGTCGCGCGTGGAGGGGTGGACGGAGGGGAAGAAGCGGTTGAAGAAGATGGTGTGCAGGATGGCGCGGACAATGTCGCGGACGGAGCGCGGGTCGGCAAAGACGTCGAGGATGAACTCGGGCGGGTCGGCGGCGGCGGCGGTCGTGATGGCGGTTTCCATGGTTTTGCGTGGTTGTGGCCCGTTGCGGCCGTTGTGGTGATTTTTGGTGGTGGTTTGCGGTGGTGTATCGGAGCGAAGAAGAAAAAAACGGCGAGAGGAGGAGGAGGAGGGGAGGGAGGGAACGGCCGGGAAAAAAGAGGGAGCCGCCAGTGGGTTGGCGGCGCCGATTGCGAAAACGGCTTGGTTAGCTGCAGCTGTGGGTGTTTGAGGTTGGGTTTTACGATTGGAAGTACGGGGCTGTGTGCGGTAAAGGGGAAAAAGAAAACGAGGTTTTTGGGGAGAGAGAGAGGGAAGGAGAAGGGAAGAAGGCAAGCGGAATTGGCGCGCTGAGGAGAGGGAGGGGGGGGGGGGGGGGGGGGGGGGGGGGGGGGGGGGGGGGGGAGGGATGAATGAGGTGCAGATGATGAGAGTCAGCTGCTTTGCGCGGGTGCAGCGGCGGCGGCGGCGGCGCTGAAGGAGGACGTCACTGCGGGGGATGGGCAAGAAAGGATGGATGGATGGTGGGGTCGCATCAGCCCACTAGACAACAGGAGCTAAAAAAGCTAGGTAGGCGAAGGTCGGGCTTTGGAAGGCTGCTGATTGGTGGGTGTTGCGTTTGCGGCTGGAGAAGGGAGAGAAAGCTTATCTGCATCAATTGTCGCAACGGCCCTGAATGGCTGTAAATGAAGACGAAAATACAAGTATGGAATAGAAATTATATGGTTTCTTGGGGAGGATTGAGGGGTAGAGTAAATAATGAGGCATACAGTGGTGTTGTACATGTTGGTAGAGTGACAGCCGGATGGTCGGGCTGCTGAGGGATGGGAACACAAGGAGAGGGGTAGTTTTTGTGCATGGCATTGGCCACGATGACGATGGCAAGACTGATGGGCTTGGGCAGCAGCTGGTTTGACACTGCGGCTGAAGAGGTGCGACACAAAGCTCTTTTGCCAGGCTCGACATGTGCGAGCAAGGCAGCCAGCCTTGTTTGCGACAGCACACCCTGGCCTCTTTGCATGCCAACGGCTGACGTCTGGCTTTTTTACCAGTGTGGAAGAAGCTTGCACACACCGTTGACTAAGAAACAGTTTAAACTATTTTGCTTCTCAGGCGAAAATGCTTCTACCCAAAGCGTTACACGGCGAGGAACCCCCCGTCTCAGTACGGCGCAGATTTTGACGTGCAATAAATATATAGATATAGAAGCTGCCACTGTGCATTTATGATGGACCTAGCAATTGATGTGATTGGGCCATGCTTATGATTGATCGTTGTGGCGTGATCAATCAAAGGAGTGGGAAGAGGAGTCTGAGGGGGACGTCAGGCTTTACTACATCAGCCCAGCTCCTGATATAGGGCCGCGTATAGTGGCGCCTTGAGTAACGGTACAAAGGAATGAAAGATAAAACGGCTGTTTTTACAATTTCCAATGCATAATACAAATAGTGTACAATAGTGTACAATAGTGTACAATAGTGTCATGATGGTGCAAAAATAGTGCACAGTAGTGTACAATAGTTGGCCTGCTGCTTCACAGAGCCTCAGACATCAAGATGCCTCTCCACTGCCTCCCACGCCTCGTCCGTCGCCCGCCCTTGCTTGGTGTTTGCAAAGATGGCCTTGACCTCGGCGTGCTCCGCCAGCGCCGCCAGGAGCGCCGCGAGCGCGGCCGCCGACGCGTCCGAGTCCAGCTTCACCATGGTCTCCTCGTTGGGCGCCCAGACAATGTCGGCGGCGCGCAGCTCGAGGTCGAACCGGGCCGCAAAGGCCCTGGTCACGGCCATGAGCGCCGACGGCTCCGTCCACAGCACGTAGCCGCCCTCACTTCCGTCGTCTTCCTCCACGTCCTGCGCGCCGTCGTGCTCAATGGCCTCGTCCAGGAGATCCGACAGCGCCACCGCGTCGCCGCCGCCCTCCTTGGGCGTAAAGACGGCGCGCCCGCGGCGCGCAAAGTGAAACGCCGTCGAGCCGGTGATGCCGCCGGCCTTTTTCACGGCGAGCTTGAGATCCTGGAGCGTGCGCTGCTTGTTGTCCGTCTCGACGTCGACGATGAGCGCAATGTCGGGCGGGATCAGAAACTCGAGCGTCATGGGCTCCAGCTTGGCGCCGGACGTCGACTTGCCCTGGCCGCTGGCGATGGCGCCTTCTATAAGCGCCTTGGGAATGCTGGCTGGTGGCTATGTTAAGATTGCTCTGCCGCGGAATTTCTTGACATCAAGTACCTTTATTGGCAGCCGCAATTGCACTGGCTAGTGCTGGGTTATACTGAACATCGTCGCCGTACACTACTGCCGTGTTAGTCTACGCTTCCAAGCCACGCGCGCATAGAGATCTGCATACTTCGCGAGTACATGGTAATCAGTTTTGTAAAGGCTGTGCGCTCCAACATCTTCTTCTTGTCCGTCACGGCTTTAATGTGCTTCGTCTTGGACCATTTATTATGCCCAGCCTCGCGGGGCCTCGTCGTGCTCAGGCGCTGTCGGCACGCAGGGCACGCCCCGAGACGCGGGCCGGCCGCGGTTGGGCGCGCTACAAGCTGAGCCAGCGCACCGGCAAAGCGCCTGGGGAGCGCCATGGCTGCTGATCGAAGCCGGGGGGCGGTGGTTTGGCTAGCTAATTGGTCTACTTGCCAGCAACGCTGCCAAATGATGTAGCATTTGGGAATGTGCGTGACGGGCAAGACGTCACGACGGGTTAATGATGTTCCCCCTGAGCTTGGGAGGTGGTGGCCCCGCTGGCCAAGGTGCCACCCGAAAAAGGGACGAAAACCCACCAAAGCTCCAGTGGGCTGATGGTCACTGCAAGTTTGGCTTGTCGCTGCCCCTTGTTCCTGCTGTCCAGAGCATCGCATCTCGACTTTTTGAACCTCTGCAAACCCGCACCCGACGACTCGCCCGCCACCCTGGGGCCACGATCCAGGCCCAGTGTCTACCGCATCAGCCTGCTCAATGGTTTAAAGCAGCAGCACACCATGTCATCCAACGAAGAGCCCGAGGCTGCGCCTGCGGCCGTCGAATCGCGGCCCACGCCGCCGTCGCCGCCCGCACCACCGCCCGCCGCCGACAAGACGAGCGACAACCCCGAGCTCGACCTCCCGAAGCTACAGTCCCTGCCGGCCGAGCAGCAGGAGCTGTTTCTCCTGACCTTTGTCACGGACCTGACCAGATACGTCCGCCGCCTCGACGCCGACGACTGCTCGGCGCAGCAGTTCTACCTCAAGAAGGAAATCTTCCGCATCATCAACCTCGCCGCCCCGCCGCCGTCCAGGGTCATCCGCAACAACCTGGGCCAGTGCCTCGCCCACGTCTTCACCCACGGCGACCGCAAGCTCCTCTTCGAGACCATCAACGACCTGGCGGCCGTCATTTCCGGCGCCAAGTCGAAATCCGACACCGAGACCCGCGCCAAGCACGCCGCCGTCGCCTGCCTGGGCGACGTGTACGCCGCCGCGGGCGACAGCGCCATCGGGCTGCACCAGCTCTGCTGCACGGCTCTGGTCAAGCTCCTCAAGTCGTCGTCCGCCAACGCGGGCCTTCGTGCGGCCGTCTTTACGGCCCTGGCCAAGATTACCGGCATCGTGGAGGGGTCGATGGACGAGAGCATCGCGCGCGACATCTGGAAGCAGGGTAGAAACTATGCCTCCAGCGACAAGGGCTCCCTGGTTGTTGTGGCCGCTTCGCAGTGCCTCAAGGCGCTCCTGAAACACACGGCATACCTAAGGAACTCCTCCGACGTTGACAAGCTCGAGACGGCCATGTTCAAGGCGTTTGATTCATCCATTGCCCAGGTTCGACACGCCGCCGCCAGCTGCCTCGCCGAAGCGTATGCGCAGGGCTACTCGGAAACTGCGTCCAGCAAACCCGTCAAAAGCAAGAAGATGAATCCGAAGCTGAAGCGCCAATCTACGCTTCCTGGCATGGTTGGCGACGACGACGAGATTCCTTCCCGCACCGCTAGTCCCGCCCCGGGAGCGAAGCGTAAAGAGGATCTTGCCCTCTCGCTCGGCGACATCCTTCGACAGCTGGCGGCTCAATACGTGAAGCCTACTACATCCAACCGCGCACGAGCTGCCATTGGCGTGTGCTTGGGCAAGCTGTTCCGCCGGCTCGGCGAACATGTTATTGAACCAAACTATCTACTCATTGTCGATACGCTTACTACAGATATCCTGGGCAATACGAGCATTGCCAACAATCGCTATCGCCTCTTGATCTCCCGCAGGATCATTGACACCCTCCTGCACGACGTCATTGGCAGCAAAATTTTGGGAGAATCCGGCCAGGTCAAGATTGCTGAAGTTTTGATCAACAACATCCTAAAGAACTATCCCGCTGCCCTCCCCGAACGCCCCGAACCATCCAAGCAGGCCCTCATCACCGCACTACGCGCCGTCGCCGCCTTGATCCAGTCCCTGGGGTCTGCCACGAATAAATTTGCCGAGTCGTGCCGCGATGGCTTACTGCAAGTGTTCCAGCACCCGAGCTACTCTGTCCAAGTGTTTGCATCGCAGTGCATGAAAATCTTTGCGGTAGCGTGCCCCCAACAACTGTTGCCATGCCTCTCCGTCTGCATGAACAGCCTGAGTCGAGAACTTTCCCTTCTCGCTGGTGGGAGAAATTCCCAAAGGCGATGTATTGGGTTGGCGCATGGACTGGCTGCGACACTCAGCTCTAGCCCGTTGCGGCCGCTGCACGGCTCACTGGACATTAACAGTCGTGTTTTGACCATGGCGACCAATCTGCTCAAGTCTTCGGGCAAGTCCGAGCTTCGAGTCTCAAGTACTCAGATCCAGGTAGCATGGATCTTGATCGGTGGCCTCATGTCCCTCGGTCCCAACTTTGTCAAGATTCACCTATCACAGCTTCTTCTGCTTTGGAAGAACGCACTGCCGAAGCCTCTGGCCAAGGACAATACTACATCGAGAAGTTTGCTTGAAGCTTCCTTCCTCACTCATGTGCGAGAGTGCGCTCTGGGCTCGATATTGGCGTTCCTCGAGTTCAACAATCGCCTGCTGACTGTGGATGTGTCTAAGCGGATTGCTACTATGCTGCAAAGTACAACCGCCTTTCTGAAAACGCTTCCAAGCAAGAAGACGACCGAAGATATTTCGCAACGACTGACGCCTGCGATTCAGCTTCAAGATCTCGAAAAAATGGTTCAGCGCCGGGTTCTGCAATGCTATGTCAAGCTGGTCAACCAAAGTCCTGCGGGTGGTAGCGAGGCTCTTCTCCAGTCTAATCTGCTTACTCTCGCCATTTCTCTCTTTGCAGATCCCGACAACTACTCTGCCAATTCACTTAGCGCTTCCATCGCCAATGCTGCGGCCACTTACGAATCCATCTGGGATGTGGGCGACAATGATGGCTTTGGTATTACCGGTCTTGTCTCTGGATTTAATGTCCGTAGCTTGCCTGGCCAACACGAGTCTACTATTCAGGACACATCTAGACCTGGTTCGCCTGAGGAAGTCATTGATAGCATCCTGTTGTCACCCATTTGTGGCAGCTTAGAACACGATGCGTCGGCTCTCTACATTGGCAGCCTAGATCTCAACGAAATCAGACCCGATCCTCCAGCCACGGAGGTAATCAACATGGCAATTCAACTGTTTGCTTTCGCGTTTCCCCTCACACCCGGCAAAGTTCAAGAGAGTATTCTCGAACAAATCCGAACTTTTGGATCCTCTGGTTCTCTCCAGCGCGATCTTGCGAGAAACGCCGCAATTAGCGTCAATGTGGCCACCGCAATCCTGGCCACCATGCGAGTTGCAACCAGAGAAACAACGTCTCCAGCTGGTGATGTCACGAACTCTGCTGTGGAAAAGCTACTGCAAGATGTCGTTCGAGACTTTGTCATTGACCAAGATCAGTACGTACGGAGCCTGGGATACGCAGCTACAGCCAGACTCTGCAACGTTTATGGAAACGCATTTACGAATCACGAAATCAAGTACCTGGTGGACACCATCGTCAGTAACCGCGAGCCTAGTGCACGAGCGGGCTGCGCCATGGCTCTTGGCTCCATTCAAACCAAGGTTGGTGGCATGGCTGCTGGTTACCATCTCAAGACTATTCTGGGTATCCTGATGTCTCTCTGCAATGACCCTCATCCAATTGTGCACTACTGGGCTCTAGAGGCTTTATCTCTTGCTGCCGATGCTGCCGGCCTGAGCTTCTCCGGCTACGTTCCAAGCACCCTGGGCATGCTCGCTCAGTTGTTTGTCTCTGAAACGCATCACCCAGAGATCCCGTCTGCGATCACGATGACCCTTGAGACAGAGCTTTCTACGCCGGCTGCGATTGCGCGATGCATTGATTCCTTGATCAATGTACTTGGCCCGGATTTACAGGACTCAAAGAAATCGAGAGAATTGATTTTCACGCTCGTCGGTCAATTCCAAGAATCTGATAACAAGCAAGTCGAAAATGCGGCCCTGATGTGCTTGGAGCATTTGTCTTTATACGCACCTGGAGAGATGCACTACTCGGACTATGTCCGCCTGCTTCAACGATACCTATCGTCCGAGCATAGCGAGCTAAGGGACGCTGCTATTGAAGGAATACACAATATGATGAAGCGAAACCCACGCGATGTTCTACGGGATGCCGAAACAGGGTTTGAAGAAAAGCTCTGGCTGCTGCTCGACACCGCGCCAGAACATGACGGTATCCAGAATATTATTAGGAACTGGCTCCAGCAGACGTGTCTTGTAGAAACGAATGAATGGCTGGACCAGCTTCAGAGGGTTCTCCGGTTGACTCGTGTCAAAGAAAAGGCCGAAGTAGCTGTGGTGAAGTCATCTGGAGGTGCGGTTGACCTGAACGATGAAGAGGTTGCCGGTTTCGCCGCTGCCGCGACTGAAACGACAAAGGACGGCAAGGATGCGGGCTCAACTGATGCTGAGCCTCTTCGCTGGCAGGTCACTACTTTTGCCATCTCTTGCATCGGAGACATCTTTGCCATGGTCGCCAAAGATGTGGCCGCGAACGGTGAATCTGCCGCTCAGATGGCCCTCCAAAACAAGATTGCAGAAGTCGTTCGCATGGCATTCTCCGCGTCGACGTCTGGCGTGCTGGAGCTGCGCATTTGGGGATTAAAGATTATCGGTGCCGTCCTAAAGATGTTCGGCAAGACACCCGACCCCGATTTCGAGGAAGCTATGCTGCTCGAGCAATACCAGGCACAAATCAGCTCCGCACTGACGCCGGCCTTTGCTGCCGACTCATCACCGGAGCTCGCGTCCGAGGCGGTCAATGTCTGCGCTAGCTTCATCTCCATTGGCATCGTCACAGATGTCGAGCGCATGGGCCGCATTCTGAAGACTCTCGTAAACGCCCTGGAGAGCTTTTCGTCTGACGATGAGAATGCGGGCATTGGCGATCTCAAGGGCCTGTCGTCCAATGCGCAGACCATGGTCAAGATTGCCGTGTTTTCCGCATGGGCCGAGCTGCAAGTCGCGAGCAGCGAGCAAAAGTACCTGCTCGACGTTTTGAAACCGCACATTGGCACGCTGACGCCGCTTTGGCTGGAGTCTCTCCGCGAATTCGCTCGACTGCGATTCGAGCCCGATATTTCCATGACGCTGGGACCCCCGTCGCTGTCCGGAAGCCTAGACTCCATCTACGCTGCCCTGAATCGGGAGACGCTGCTCAAGTTCTATCAAGATGCGTGGTTGAAGCTTGTCGATGCCATTGCCTCTTTGATTGAGCAGGACAGCGAGTTTGTCTTTGATGCCCTGGATGGCAAGGAGTCGAGCGAAGTCGCTACAAACGGCCATCGCAAGGCGGGCATCAACTACCGCGACGAGCCGGTGGCCTTTTTCTTTGTCCTGTTCGGCTTGGCCTTTGAATCGCTCGCCATACGGCCCGGCCAGTCGGATTCGCTGGCGACGCGCGACCAGACCCTGGCCATACTCCGGGCGCTCAAGCGCATTCTGCATCCGAGCGTCTCTGGGCACGCCATTTACCGCCCCGATGTCTTTGCCGAGACGATGGATTTGCTAGACCGCCTCGTATTGACCGAGGGTATCGACGTGCAGACCGTCATTGTCGACATTGCGCGAGCCATGTGCGTCACGCACCCCTCTGCGCGCCGTCAAGGATCCGAGGAGGGGGACTTGTCTGAGGACATTGACCAGCTCTTTGAGCTGACCAGAATCATTGTCCTGGTTCTGTCGGGCCTGCTGCCCAACCTGGCCGAAGGCAACCAGCCCGTGCGGCACCAAATCAACGAGGAGACGCTCGTCCTGATTCGCACGTCGCTGGACGCGCTCGTCGATGCGGCCGAGGTATTCCCCGCCATTATCAAGTCGGACCTGCACGCCTGCATCATTCACATTTTCGCCACCATACTCGCGACGCCGAGCTGCCAGGAGCTCATTGTCCCGCAGTCGCTGGCGACGTTTAAACGCTTCATCGGCAGCATGAGCGCGTCGCGCAAGATTGCGCCCGACGGTGCCTCGCCGACGGATGTGCAGCTGCAGGGCTGCCTGCGCCGCTTCCTCTCCATCTACCTCCACGCACAGAAGCGCGAGGAGCCGACCTCGCTGCTCTGCGTCCGGAACTGCTCGCTGGCAACGACGATTCTCTTTACTGGCGGCAACAACCACCTGCCTGCCTCGGAGCCGCTGGTTGTCCGATATCTTGACGAGCTTCTAGACTGTCTCACCGACCGCATGGTATGCTCACCATCAACCTCCCCTTTTTCTGTGTACACCTACTAACAAAACTGCCATAGACTGCCAAGATTGCCGCCAGCTGCATCCGGTCTCTGCTCTTGCAAAGCGCGCCGTCGCCGTCCGACGTCACCATGGCGCGGTACCTCGTGCCGCGGCTCATCGCCTTTGTGACCAACGTGGAGCCCGACGACCCGGAGCAGGCGCGCTCCCTCGTCGCGCACAGCCTGTGCCTCTACGTCGGCGCCGTCGGCGCGGACCGCACCGCGGCCGCCATGTCGCTCGTCATCCCCACGCTCATGGCGCGCGCGACGGCCGAGGGCCCCGAGCGGTACCCGGAGACGAGCGCGCGGCTGCTCGCCGTCGCCGCCATCAACCAGGACGTCTTTCGCGGCATCGTCGGCGCCATGAGCGCCGCCCAGAGAGGCCTGCTGGAGGAGGTGGTGCGCGCGGGACAGCAGGCGTCGAGCAGCGCCAGCCAGAATAACACGGACGCGGCGGGTCAGCCGACCATTCAGCTCAAGATGAACTTTGGCGGCTCGGCGTAAATTTGGGGGAAAAAAAGGACAACTAGGGAGCGGGTTTATACGAGCATAATATACGTACGTGGGCTACGGGGAAGAACGCTTGAATAAAGAGGGGGCGGACAGAATACCAGGCACATATATATAATGAAACAAAAACATTTTCTTGGACGATGCTATTTGAATTTGCTCTTGGTGATTCACGAAAACCTGCTCTTTCTATTTTGCCTGCTCTTTTCCCTTTGGCCTGCATTCCTTTCCAAGGGGGTTTTGAACTACGTCTTCCCCGTCGGCGCGTCAATCGGCAGCCTGGTGCCGATTGCAATGACGATGTCCTTGGCAATGGCGACGCAGTTGGGCACAGTGTATTTGGGACGGACATGGACCAACGGTGGCGGCGGACCCGGAATATTCGCGACCATGTCCTCGTTGCTGTGGTAGCGCGTGCTGTTGCCGCTGCCGCCACCGGCCGGTGACGGTATTCCCGCCGACGACGGGTGCTGGGTGATGGTGAATGCCGCTGCTGCCACCCCATCAGTGGCGACGGGGGGATGCGGTCCCGGATGTAGTCGTTGTTCACCACGTAGGTGCCGTCTGCAGACAGGTTTGTCTGCTCCGCAGTCTCGCTGGACTGTTCTTTGCTCGTAGGCGTCGCCACGGCGGGCGGCAGCGGCAGCGGCGGTGGCGGTAGGACAGAGTCATTCGTAACGACGGCAGCCACTGACGGCGCCGCGCTCAGCTTGTCCTCTTTGCTGGGGTAGGACGTGCTGCCGCTGCCGCCGGCGTGGCCGCCGGCGTGGCCGCCGGCGTGGCCGCCGCCACTTGCCTGTGACGGGGTGTCCGCCGGCGGCCGGTGGGCGATGGTGGGGTGTTGGTTGCTGCTGCTGCTGCCGCCCGTGCGGGAACGGGATGCGGTTCCTGTGGGAGGTTGCTTTTCGGCGCGTACGTGCCGTCTGTAGGCAAGTGTCTCTGCTTCTTGGTTCTTTTGGACATTTTCTGGCTCGTGGGTCGGCTGGATTTGGTCTTGTCTGTGGGCTTTGCGAGAGCTCGTGTAGCAATTTTGTTGTTCTTTCTGTGTTGTAATGTGTAAAAGACCTCTCCATCAGGCCGGGGCCAGTTTCTTTTCTTTTCTATATGTTATACCCCCACTGGCTCTATGAATCACGTCCCTGCTGGCTTGATGAATCAGGGTCACGGTGAACCACGGTCACGGTGAACC
Organism: Samsoniella hepiali; assembly: GCA_001455915.2. Taxonomy (NCBI): domain Eukaryota; kingdom Fungi; phylum Ascomycota; class Sordariomycetes; order Hypocreales; family Cordycipitaceae; genus Samsoniella; species Samsoniella hepiali. The sequence continues at coordinate 2,292,967 of LNDK02000051.1, read as the reverse complement.
ACGGTCACGATGAATCACGGTTACGCTCAAAAGTCACAATGTAGTGCAGCGACTCATCGCATGTCGAGGGCTGCCACCCTGTGAGTGTCTGCCTATGGAAAAGGAAGGCTCCTATCCTTGTTACACGAGATTTGTATGAATGTGAGCTGGCGCGTAATCCGGCTGAATGGCTCGTGGCACAGATGTGACTTGGTATCCGGATAGGCTGCAGCTATGCTCGCGATTCCATAGTAATCTCATCTATTTCGAAACGAAAACGTGTCCTCTACCGCGGTACCATCATCCATCGACATGTCAGACACATCGGGGTCGACTGCCCGCCGCCTCGGCGGCTCATCATCCCACTTTGATGCGCCGTGCCACGTCTCCGGGACCTCGTCGCCCTCTCCGAGCGACAAGATCCGGTACTGCTGGGCCGTAGACAGCAGCGCCAGCGGATACTCCATGTCCGTGTTGATCCACGAAATCTGTGCCTTGGCCGGCGCGCCGAGCGACGTCTTGACTGAGAGAAACTCTTCGGGTACCACGGGCGTCGGCCCCTGCAGCAGCGGGTCCCATAGGTACGACAGCCCCGGACGGCTCTCGTCGTGGGAGGTGATGAGGAGCAGCTCCCGCGTCCGCTTGTGCCACGCAAAGGTGACGACGGAGTGGAACACGAGCACGGCGCGTAGCTCGGCGGCGGCAATGTCCCAGATCCAGATCGTACAAGGCGCGTCGTCGAGTTTTGTGGCCAGGAGGGCCGATGACGCGTCAAAGGCGAGGGTTGAGCATCCGGGCTTCGTTTCTATCGGCTTGCTATCGGATGGCATACCTGGTGGCGAGAGCATCTGTGTCGCGCGCTGAAAAGTGTGCACTGTTTGGCCATCTCTGGATGTATCGAGCTGCTCTTGCCATACCTGGAGCGACGATTAGTTACTGGGCGATGATGCTGTTGATGTCATGTAAACTTACTTGTAATCTATCTTGAGGCACAATGGTCGCAGGATGTGTAAATGTGGCTTTTCTCCTCCATGAATCTGTTTGCAGCATCACAACATCGCGACTATGGTCGCCAACGGCGCAGAGTTTCGAAGTATGGCTTGGTTGGCAAGCCTTAATGCCCAGCTCCAGCGAAGCATCTGGGTTGTCTGATAGATTGGCGGCCGTTATGGTTCTGAAATGCTGCCCGTCCGCCGTGTAGAGGACCAGGCAGTGGCCATGCGCGGCCGACTCCCACAGCAACAACCACTTCCCGTCAGGCGTCCAGCAGACGCCCTGCGCATCCACCGTCTCGACCGCCCACGACTTTTGCACTTGCCTCGAGACGGGGTGGTGAATGCTCACAAAGTCTTTGCCGTTGAGTCGCGTCAACACGGCCAGATGCTCGGTTTCGGGTCGCACAGAGTAACTCCGGCCCACTGACGACGGCTGGTGAAATTTGGGGTTGGCGACCTCGACCGCCGTCGACGTGGCCAGGTTAAAGATGGCCAGCTTTAGGCCCGACGGCGAGCAGATGAGAACCTCGGCATCGCGGGCGCCGAAGCGCGCAATGTTGGCCTTTTCGCCTGGGAGCAGGGGGCTGCTAATGGCGGCATGAAAGGACGAATCGATGCTCGCTGAAAAGAGGTGAATGTTTTCGCCGGCGGTGACGAGCAGCCGCGTGGACGAGGGCGACCATTGAAGCGAAGTCACGGGGCCAAGGCTGGACGGAATCTGAATCGCATGCTCCGTCTGCAACGTCTCGACGGAGCGCACAGAGATGGTTTGCTCGTTGAGCGTGGCGACAAGACTGCCGTCCGGGCTTGCTCTGCACAGGGGAGAGGCTGTCGAAGATGTTGGTTAGCTCGGAATCGAGGGAGCTGGGGCTAATTTCTGTAGTATAGGGCATACAAGGAAATACAGGAGAAGCATACATGACGCCCAATGTTACGCGTAGCCTGGTATCGCCTCGGGCGCAAATGGTGAAGGTCGTTGATTGAGCTCGAGTCGTTTGCTGTTACAAGAATGCCCGATTGGTACTAGAGCGGGGCAACGCCGGTGGGCTGCTTGCAAGAGGCACTGAAGCAATTGAAGAACTTGCTAAGGCAAAATTATAACTAAATGAAGAAGAAAAAATCCTTCTGTGGCATGTTGTATTCAAACGTTGTGAGATGAGTTCATTTTAAGCCGAGCATGAAACCTTCCAGAACACGGGTATGGTCTTGGGACAACATTACTGGCTGTTGGTGCGAAGCTAGTCTTTAAGATGGCAGCGAATATTGACGAGAGACTTGGCTCGAAATTAGAGGCACTCTAGAGCATTCATTAATTATTTTTCTGGAAAAGAGAAACCTGGAATCCCATCGTGGTATCGCGTACAGTGAAGTGATGCTTGCGTGGCCTTCACTGATGCATGAATACCTCCTAATTTTCCCCTATCCGCGGCGGTCCCCAGAGATAAGTACTCATGAGTTCCGCCACCAAATCGCATTCGGCTTCATATTTGCCTTGCCATATTTGCTTGTGTATAGAGTGGAATCGCTCGGCCCACAGCCCTGCGTTCATGGCCTTGGCAAATTCCCAGTACTCTGGATAAAATCCCGAAGTCTCCCAGTCAATGATGCCTGATAACTTGCCGCCGTCAACGAAGACATTATGCAGATGAAGATCAGCGTGGGTGAATATAGATTTGTTCTCGGATAAAACCGCTTTGGGATGGCGTGAGCACCAGCTCTCAACTCTACCAGCTGTCATGGACATATTCCACTCCCATTCGTTCTTGAAGGGGCCACAAGCTTCGTAACCGACATGAGAATCGTAGATTTTGGAGCCTTGACTACGATCTTTTGATACTCCAGTAAATTGGTGCCCGGAAAGATTAGGAATGCGCCGCATTTGCATTAGTGCAGCACTCAAGTCTTCGGCAAACTGGCGCCGTTCTGGGTATGTCATGCGATAAAAGACCGTCTTGGCTGGCACGCCAGGTACTTGTGTCATAACGACAATATCGCTTCCATCGTGATGCTGGAACGTGTCTATTAGGAGAGGTGCCGGAACACCGGGTGCTTCTGCTTCCAGGAGCGCCAGAGCTGCTGCTTCATTGCCGTTGTCTCTTTTCGCAAAAAGACCGACGGACGGAGACGTATACATTTTCTCAACTCTGATATGTTTGCATGACCGGAGCATCCGTCGATATGTCCACGTGCGGAAACACCGGGGCACAAAATGCCAGAGACGTCGAAAGAATAATAGCCAAGATCGGCTCCAAAATTCTGTCAAGAAGGCGCCAGGGGACGGGTTAGATACATGATTTGTTGTCTACAAGGCTATTCAAACTGTGTATGACGTACTAGCTGCCTGTCGTTCTGGCCATGGCTGTGAGCATTCTTCTTCAACGGAAAAATCATGTAGCGCTTGTGCAAATGTCCTTTGAAGCTGGACAAGATAGGGCGAGGGTAGTGGCGTCTCAGAAGGGGAGTCTGTATTTAGTTTGAGAAGGGTCATCCTGGACATAGGTAAGAGACTCCCATCACAATATTGTAGGTTGGAATCGGATGGTAAGCCGCCGAACTACGAAAGCGTGAGCATCATAGTATAAATGCAGTTTCTGATCATCTTCACGTACCCGTATTTCCTCGATCGCTTCCATACTTCTAGGCTCTATATCCTCGTCTGGCGTACCAGCCAAGAATATTATGCTCAGTCTGCTCCGACGAATAGCCAGACCCAGGCCGGGTGATAGGAGCCAGGCGTTGCTTGTGTTGGCTTCACTCCCGCTTACCACGGCGCGCAGATAAGGAACATGCTTGGGCGAGACAAAGGCTTGGAGCAGCTTAGCCTGCGGGTCCTGATTGCCTGGCCGAAGGAGAGGCTCGAGACTCGGGGGCAGGATATAGTCTGGAATGGGGTCTTTGAGTTGAATGCAATGCCGCGGGCTGGCGGCGCAGCGCCCCTGGTCTCGGCGCCTAAGCAAGGCGGCCAGTTCTTCGCCGACAGGATTGTGCTCCAAGGCTAGTGACACTGTTAGCTGATGTAATAGGAAAGAAATCAAGCGCATAGTGAGACAGACCTGTGCAAAGGACAGCCCGCCAGTCAGCCTTGAGTTGGCGCAGCACTCGCTCGATGGGCTCGCCTGGGCTTGCGAGGATCCTTCGGCGGACCTCGCTGGCGGCTGCCTCTTGGTCGCACGAGCGACCCAGAAACGACTCTCTCAATATCACATGTTCGATGGGGTTGAGATCAGAAGACTGGATGGCATTTTCTATGTCCTCGATATTTTTGGTCTGTGTCGACATTGCCACGGACATGCAGGTTGATTGGGCCACAGAGCTGGCCTTGAGGGTAAGGTAGGTGGAAGAAAGGTGGAAGGCGCTGTGAATTACAGGGGGCGCGCTAGTCAGGTGCCTCAACTGAGCGGCCAACTAACGTACCAACTGCCAACTACCTAACAAGAAGCTTTTGGTGTAACGAACTGGTTAACGAACTGGTTGCACCCGACATTACAAGTAAAGTGAGCCGATCTTTTCTTCTGATTTTTTATTGTTACGAATGAACCAAATGTTTTTTTTTTCGTTTCAATCTCGTCAATTCTCTCAGTTGCCACAATTTTAGATCCCCCCTCCTCGTCCCCCCCGCGAGTTAGCCGCCCTACCCCTCTGAGTACAGCCAACCACGGAAGAGAGCGCCAACCCCCCAGCTACATGCTCATCATGTAGGAGTCGAAAAGGCTGCCAGGCGGCCGCGCCTTCTGAGACCATGCATTGGTTCGCAAAAAGAGGGGATTTCCCTATTTCCACTGATACCGGTGCTCATTGCAAGTCTTGCTTCATCTCCCTCCAACATCATCCTCCAACATCATCCTCCATGCCAATCTCTCAAGCTCTGCTTTGAGCTATCCTCTATACGCCCCATTCCAATTTCTCTTGGTCACAAACTCAAGTATTCAACTCTAGACTCCAAGATGGCCGAGGAACAGGAAAAGCTCGAGCTCGAAGAAGATGGCTTGTACATCATTCTCTCCAAGCAGGGCCTGGCCGGCTTCCCATTGCACTGGGGCCTCTACCTACATACCAGCTCAGAAACCGGCGGCTTGATCTTTCACATTCGCAATACCCAAGAAGACCCGACTTGGTTCTTCGAGCAGAAGAGCAGCAAGGCCATCATGTACTCGCGGACACTTGTGGTCGCTCTCAAGATTGCTGTCGTCGAGTCCAAGATGATGCACGACGCGCTTCAGAGCTTTATGGGCACCACCGAATCGGGCATCAGCATGGAAGATCCCAATCAGTTTGGCCAGCTTACTTGCCGTACCTGGGTGCTGCAGGCCATCTACCAGCTGGATCAGATTGGCTACATCAGCATTATGCCGGGCTACACAGTGAGGGATGTTGAATTCGAAGCTTTCAGCATAGGTATGGCCAATGCTCGCCTCAGTGAGAAAATTCCGCAGAAGCGTCTGTTCAAGAACTGTCAATATAGCAAAGCTTAGCTATTACTCACTATATCTATTGGTTAGAATATAGTAGTTGGCTAGACCTATTTATGTAGGTGGTCTTTTTTTGCTTATTTTGCTTATTTATATAGTTGGTCCTATTCTACTTATTTTGCTTATTTTACTTATTTTACGTTTTTCTTTTTATGTCCATCTTTATTTAGCCTTAGTAGGGCTATAAGGCTGAAGCCGCAACAGCCTTTACATGAGGGCGTTGTTGGTGACGAAAATTACCGATGTCATGACTAGCCACCATTTGGACCAACGACACGGAGCTCGGCCCTACTGGGCATTGACGTGTGTAACCAAACGTTGATATCGACTGGGTAGTGCCCGTACAACAAATGCGATCATGTGTAACTTTTTTTGTATTCAGCAATTCAATGCAAGTAAATAATACAATGGCGCGTCTAATACAAATGTTTGCTTCCCGTAGTCCCCCATCCCTCTCTGTTCATGTGTTATACAAGAACACAAAAAAAAAAAAAAAAACGAAAGCAAAAAGGAAAAAAAGCGAGTCCGATTGCTGTACATGAATTGGACACCCACCCATGCCCGCTGACAATGCCTCTGATAATGACTATAGTATATCCCGGTGTTTCTTTTTTTTTTGTCCCCACGAGTCTATTACTTGGCCTCTACGGCCTTTTCCCATGCACTCTCAAAGCTACCTTGGGTCTCGGTCTCCACCATGACGATGCTCTGGTCGGCTTGCTGCGTGCTTGCTGCCGTCGTCGTGGTCGTTGTCGTCGTCTTCTCTGCTGGCCGCTTCTCCGACGTGGGCGCAGCGGCCTCTGCGGGCGCCTTGACGTGCACGGCGCTCTCCATGAGGCCGTCGTCGCGCACCTCGCTCTCCCAGTTGCTCGAGTAGACGACGGCGGCAAAGGCCTCGAGCCCGCGCACCGCCTCCATGTCCTGGAGGTACTCATTAGGCACGCCGTTGCCAATGACGTGCGCTTGGCGCGTCAGCACGGACAGGATCTTGGGCAGTAGCACCACTTTGGTCTGCTTGGACTCGGTGATGACGTTGGCCATGAAGCCGCTCTCGTCGACGGGCAGCTCAAAGGCCTCGGCCGCCAGCTTCTTCTCGACCAGCGTGGAGAAGCCGGCATCGAGGAGGAGCGTCAGCACGTGGCAGAAGGCGGGCGACTCGATCAGATCGGCCGTCTCGTCGAGGAGTCTGCGCAGGGCTTCGGGCGATGGCTGAGCCGGGATACCCTGCTGTGCTGAGTTGTCTTCGAGGATGCCAGACTGGCGAATGACCTCGTCTTCCTGGTTCTGAGGCGGAAGCAGATACTTGAGCCAGTTGGCGGTACGTCGCTCCTCGGCGGTGGAGCCCTCAATCTGTCTTCGGACCTCGATGACCAGGTCGGAGAAGCGGTCAAAGCTGATGAGGTCGCGAGGGTTGAGGGTCCCAAAGACGGAGCGGACAGCACTGTCCACCGTGTTCATAATGTCGACCCAGCCCTTGTTAAGAAGCCACCAGCTGAATGTAAGGTACTTGCGGTTCGTGTCGAAATCACTGCCATAGGCTTGGTCGGTGTTGTCGTCATCGTTGTTCTCGAGGCTAATCGTGGCAGACTGTGTGCCGGTGGCTAGCGCCACGACGCTGGACAGGTAGCTTCGGCGCCCGAGGAGGTTGAGCTGCACGCGAGTGAGCATGGTGAGCAGGGCGAGGGTGTAGATGAGGGTAAATGCGCGGGTGACAGCTACGGCATGTTAGCGGATTCGGCGAGCGAGTCGGCGGGGTCAAGGCAAGGTATGCATACAGCTGATGATCAAGTCATCCCAGAGCTGTCGCTTGGAGCGGCGAGACCTGGCTGAGGTGGCACCGTGCGCGGCATCCTCGGGGACAGAAGTCAGCTGGGGAAGAGATGCCTGGCTGGCGTGGACGCCGCTCTCGCTGACGATGGAGCTCTTGCTGTCGTCCTCGGTCAGGGTGGTGTCGGCAATGCTGGGCGGGGTGGGCGAGGGATCGGTAGGATGGGCCTTGACGGCCTTGGCCGTCTTGGCCTGCTGGATCTCGTAGGTGATTTGTTCCGTGTTCATCTCGGCGAGGACATTGGTGGTGGCGGTGGGGAGGAGGGCGAGGACGGTAAAGGTGCAGTCTTGTTGGTTTTGTTCAAAGCGTCGACGCAGGCTGGAGGCAGGAGCGTCAGAAAGGACATCTTGATGTATAGGGAGCCTAGCTGTGGCGTGAAATTTTTGACCTGAGGAATGCTTACTTTTCTTTGGAGATGCGCTCGCTCGTCATGCGCTCGCGCGCGTCGGAAATCTTGGACATGACATACTGGCTGACGACGTAGCCGGCGCCGACAATACCGACGCCAATGGCAACGGGCGTGCGGTTCCGGCGGAGCCATCCCCGTACAGAGGAAATCATGGTTCTGCTGTATGTGACGAAGATGGGGGGGCTTTCGGAGAGCTCGGACGGATAGAGTTGGGGCGATGGCAGTCGTAGAGGAGAGTTGCAAGGACGGGAAAGCTGTGTCGAAGCTACTGGCGCCTTTGTCGTGCGCCCAGCCCACGCCTCGGCAATTTCGCCGTCACTAAAATCCACCCGGGCCAGTTTGCACCCCACAATCGGCCGCTCTGCATGTGTTGGTAGCACTTAGATTCCAAAAATGTAAATGGAAGAGCACCCGAGTACGAAAGTTTAAACTAGCGTTTGCTACGGTCTCGACTATGATGCGTACACAATGCCCAATTCAGTTGTTTGCAGACTTTTTTCATGTTGCCTACCACCTAGTGTGACCTGACGCCTCGCGGCTACGCCACTGACAGCACCTTACAGCATATATAAAGACCCAGAGGCCCCCACTGGCACGCGGCAAAGGGCATCACCAAACCAAACACCACCTAGCATCTGCTCAAACACGGCCGATGATCCATCTCACAGGCGAGAAGGAGGTCAGAGTAGCGAGTTAGGTGGTGTCGAATGAAGGGGAAGTATAGGGGAGGGGGGACAATGTCCTATTTTGAAATATCTGTTCTTTTCAAATAAATGACTAATGATGATCTGCTCGCCAGCTGAAGTCATATGCTACACTACACACTCAATGTCCATTACCGCCAAGGCTTGCCGTGCTTCAAAAAAGGCCGCGTGCAAGTCAGGGTAGAAAAGCTGAATGCGCACGTGTTGAAATATTGTTGAGGTGCGTCAAGGCTATCGTCATCCGAAGTCTGGCTTAGAAGAGCGAGCCGAGGCCTCGGTCCCCCGAAAGCGCGACCAGAGCCAAGCCGCCACAGGGCACAGGGGGGTGGGGAGGCAAACAACTGAGCAAAAAGGTGCAGGTACATGGGTTTTGCTGTACTACACCACCAGACGGGATGTACTCCGTTTTAGTGCCCTGTGCTACGCCCTGCCCCAGAATCTGGAACCTCTTACGCTAGCCCGATTCGGCCACGAACCTCGATGAGATCAAATCACAACATGTGCCTCGCGAACTGATGCTCTATTTATGCAAAGTTTGTACATTTTGTTCAAGAAAAGGAATACGGCATAAGTTATATAAAGCATTCAATTCTGACTTCTTCAAGAAAAAAGACAAAGGAGAGCTTCTGACAATAATAAGGGCCACCTATTAGTTAGCCATGGTGCTCTGACAAAGATTCCGTACGCTCCACACGAGCAAGGTGAGTCAAATTGTACGGAATTTATGTTATCTCACTGTGAATATCATTACTCTAGAATAACCTCTTGGCCACATGAGAAGATATCATTTGCCCGGTTCTAGCACGAGATCATCTGCGTTTCCTGAAGTGTATAGCTCCAAGAGCTTTAGAATCCCTGATAACCTCTGACCGTCTTTGCCCTTTGCGTCGGCCTTCTCCCCCTCCTTGACCGGTCGGTTGGGATTCGCCCCCGCCTCTAGCAGGACTTTTGCGACGCCGTGAGTAACTGCGGCGCAAGCTTTTGTATTGCCTTGACGCCACTGTCCTGGGTCGCCTTGACGCCATTGTCCGGGATCGCCTGGACGCCATTGTCCTGGATCGCCTTGGTAGAGCGCAACCGTCTGCCACATCCCACATCGGCCCCTGGTGGAATGGCTGCTCGTTCAACAACAGATCCTGCACGAACCGCAGTAGTTGCTGGTCGCCGCTGCTGGCCGCCATATTTAGCGCAGCAATGGATACCGGGACGGCGTCTCCTCTCTTTTCCACAAACAGCTTCATCATGCTTAATGCCCCCGTGCTCCTCCCAATTGCAAGCTCTACCGCCTGCTCTGTGAGTGTAGGTGTACCACCAAGCCAGCTGAGCAGCCATTCCATGGCTGCTTCGTCCGAATCCTCGTATTTTCTCGCCTTAAATTTCAACATTTCTTCCGTAACCTGAAAGTTCTACCCCATCTGCCGAGCCAACAGCTTAAAGGCCTTTTGCAGGCTTGGGTAGACTCGCAAAGTCTCGGCCCTTGGATGCCCTTGCACACAGCGAGTTGCGAACGTCATACCAAAAAGCGTGTGGTCTAGAACCCTGGCCCTTATTTCCAATATAATGGCGACTTCTTTCTCGTCATCGTCCCCAAACGCTCTTAAAAACAGCCCACCTCTTTCTGTTAGATGCTCACCCACCCTTTTTTCATGGACCAGCACAAATCCACCCCTGCTGTAATCTTCCTAAACCAGGTCTACGCAAATCGCAAATTTCTAGCCTTTCGCCGTCCTTCAATTCAGATTCTGCAGTGCAAACTCGACGCAGGTCAAATGCCCATGATCTAAAGCTCACCGCCATGCTTCTTGTCCATTAAATTGCATATCCCAGTCCGCACCTTTCTCAATCAGCAATTCGACGATTTCTTTATGCTCTCTTAACCTCTTAACAGAGTACAATGCAAGGGAGTGATCCCGCTCCCTGCAGCCTCATTGACCAGGTCAGGCTTCGACCCTTCTAGCAGGAATGCTACCGCCGAACTCCGACCCTCTTCTGCAGCAAAATGAAGTGAACTGCGTCCATATTCATCTCTTGTATAGATAGTCGCTCTGAGATCTTTCATCAATGCTTCAATTGCCGCAACGAAGCCCCCAGAGGCGGCGTACGACAGACGAGTTCGGCCAGACTGGTCTTTCGAGATTGGCAACGCCTGGTGACTCATCAATATCGGAAATGGTGAATGAGAAGTATGTCATTTTCGCTGATGGATGCCGAGTAATGTGTAGATTGAGGACAGTGGGAGGCACTTGTTGGCGTGCGTGTGAGCAATCGGCCTTGTCACGCTGAGTTGACGGACTCGACAGGTACAGGAAGATGCGACTCGAAGAGCGCAACACGCATTGCGCCATTGCGTGTGGCTCCCCTCATCGCCCATTAACAATACCATTTACGAATTATACCAAGGCCATTGCCAACTGGTCAAGCGTCGAGAGTACTTCCCGGCAAACACAAGAGCACTTCTGTCAGGAGGGAGTGATAGCGAACAAGAGCCATCCCCATTATCGTCGTTTCAGTAGTCGATGCCGGGGTAGAAGAGACCGGGCGCTGGGTTTTGAACATGTCGGAAATCTTCGGTTCGGTACTACAAGTCTGATTTTGTAGAGGCTGACCTGACCGTCCATACGGTACTTGGTGTTTGAAGAAAAGGTGTCCCCAACGGCCTACAATAAGCCGAGGAAATCGTAGTATAGCCCACGGAAGGGTAAAAGTTCCTTTCTTACATCATCCACCCTTTCATCCACCATTCAGTCTGAAATGGAACATCCACGAGGAATCAATCCATGCCGTACCACAAAGAGGCGCTTTGGTAAGTTCGTCGAGAAGTGATAGCATTCTAGCGCAAGGTTCGTCCAATGAAGCCCGGTTAATTCCTAAGCAACCAAGAGGTATTGTTCATTAAATTCGATTTTTTTCTGATGTCCTTCTTTTCCATCATACAAGTTTGTTACAGTCCACGGCACGGGTAGAAATCATGACCTAGCCAGCGTGTATAATACATCCTTCTTCAGACCAATCTAGGCAAATTGGAGTTCAAGAGTCGTTCCCGCGGCCACTCGCCCCCTCGCCACTCGCGCGCTGCTGATCTTCCTCGGAGCGAGCCTGCTTGAAGCGCTGCCGGGCGGCAATCATGCGGTCGTATTCAATCTTGAGCTCGTCGCGGTCGCGCGGCAGCTTGTTGCACTCTTCGGGTCGCGGCCAGAAATCGGGCACGGTGAAGCGGTTGTCGAGGTTCGTGCCGAAGTAGTACATGAAGCCAATGGGAAACATGAGGTACACGCCGAACTGGTCAAAGTCAGCGATTGTGAACAAAGGAGCGACGAGAGGCGCGGCGCCAAGCGCACAGATCCTACCTTGAACGCTTCCAAATTCAAACCGGGCATTTTGAAATACAGGTCGTCAGGATTGCTGACGTGGTTATGGGTCCTCGGGGTTGTGGCGATGCTGTTGCGCAGAGTGATGTCGAGCGAAAAGTGGCAGACGTCGTTCTCACGCCACTGCCGGAGCACTAAATCAGAAGCCGCCCCGGCACTACCTGGATCCACACAGCCAATACGCAGTCACTTATATCAAATTCTGAAAGGGCAAAATCACCGTATTGGGGTCAAGGACCGAAAACGTATTAAATTCAATTAAAAGGCTAATTTCCCTCTAGTGTCGAGGAAGTGATGTCTATATCATAATTCGTAAGGCTGGCAGACCAGCTGCACTCTAGTCCTTGCGTGCAAGTCCTGTCGGCATGCGATGCGCTCTACAAGCTCCCGTCCGCATGGTATTGTTTTACAAATGGACACTACTACAGAGGCGCTTTTGCGACATCATCACCGGCCACGCCCGCCGCCAGACTTGCGTCGGGGGCAGTCAGAGGCCCTGTGGCCATCTTGATGGCAGTTATAGCAGGTCATCGACTTATTGCTGGGCGAGTTGTCGCCTGCGCCCGAGATGGACGTAATGGGGCCGTTCAGTCGCACATCCTTCTTCCTACGCTTATCGCGGAGTTCTTTGCCTTTGATGTCTGCCGCGGTCGGGCGTGTGCGCGACTTGGACCGCGACCTACTCTGTTCTCGCCGTGAGCCGGGTTCTTTGCGCTTTCGTGGGTTCGAGTCCTCGCTATCGTCTGAGTCTTGTTCGGATTCGTCGCCAGATTCGTCGTCACTTCGGTTTTGCGAGCTCTGTTCTACTGGTTAGTATGTCCTGTGCGGAATCGAGTCGTCTACCCTAGCATACCTCATTCTTCGGCTTTGGCTTGTGTGTTGATGTGCGCCCTTGCGCTGCGACGTCCTCCCCGTCGCCGCTATCGTTCTCAGAGTCTATGTCGCCGTAGCCAACGTAGACAATCTTTCGTGGTGCCTTGGAAGCTTTCGTGGCGCTAGGCTTCTCGAATTTCGTGTTCAGAACCCAGTGTGTGTCGCCAGTCGCATGCTGCAGAAGCGCCGCTTTGCGCGTGGCTTCTTGGGCTTGCATGGCAGCATTTACAGACGCCTGGTCAAAGTCCATGCTGAGCCTACCTGCTGGCGATCCATGGTCGACTTTTCTTTTCTTTGCCGAGTTCGGTTCCGACTCCGGAGAGGCTGTGGTCGAATTCGATGCGATTGCTCTTTGCATGAATTTCATCGTTAGCAGCCTCGACGAGACTCCCTTGGGGGTTTCGGGCGCCATGGCGGGTGGTCGGAGCTTTAAGAGCGCGCGCTGCGCAAGGTGCAAGTATCCAAAAACTGAATGGTGGAATCCTTGGGAAGTATTTATATCGAAGTACAAACGAGATATGATTTTCCGTTTCACAATACTCGATTCCTTGCGTGTCTGTGGAAAAATGGCTACCAATTTGCAGGCTTCCTCGGACTTTTTTCTGGACCTGCCTAGTCACAGCGCGCCGCGGAAAATAGCTTTTTCCGCGATCTCTAATCCACTCACTCTAGTTCGTCAACCTGCTCTCGCCAAGTGAAATCCAAAGGTGAATCCAAGCTGGCAATACTACGATCGGTCTCAATTGCGTCCTCGCTTCACACACAATTCTCACAACAATGGCCGCACCGCAATTGAGGGTCCTTGGCGGCCTCGCGCGCAGCATGCGCGTCTCCCGCCGCGCCTTCAGCGTCTCCGCCCGTCAGCTCGAATCGACTGTGCCGACGACACGAGACGAGTTCAAGACTCCTACCAAGACTGGCGACTCTGTCCCCGTTGAGATCACCCAGGCCCCCAACCGTACGGAAGTCTGGTCCCGAAACCAAAAGCCACGAGCCACTGCCATGACTGGCCCCCGATTCGAGCAGACCGACTTTGATGCTCAGGTACGGAGCCCAGCGCATCTGCCATTTGACGGAACACCCGGCTGGCAAGGACTGAGAACGGAGTGACTAATTGCGATGCGCAGCCTCAACCTCTCTCTGCGATGGAGATGATTCACAAGCAGCCCGTTCGATGGACGCACGACCGAGTTGTCGTCTGCGATGGCGGCGGCAGCGCTGCCCACGGCCACCCCAAGATCTTTATCAACACCGACAAGGCCGAGATTTCTACCTGCAACTACTGCGGCACACCGTTTGTGCGTCGAATACAACGTCGATATTTGAAGATGGTGAGCTAACAATTAGTAGGCCAACGAGCACCACCGCAAGCACCTCGAAGCGCTCCCCGCGACGTCCTACCCTTTGTCATAAATAGCATGCCATATTGTTCTTAGAGAGGTGGGGAGTGTATTGATTGGCAAGACAATAAATGTTTTGCCTGTGAGTTTTGTACCAGCTGCTACGTCAAGACCAAATTTATTATATTTGTACATACTTGATATTCGGACTTGTAAACGTGAGGCCATAGACTTTGTCTGCTTCGATGCTTCAAGCAGTTACCAGACGAAAGGTGCCCAGATTGGCAGTTTAAAAAGCAAAGGATACTATGATAATAGTTTTTAATTGCCATTTTTGTTTTCGCTACCTGTGACGTGACTTGTAGCATCAAAGATTCGAGCAGCTCTTAATACATGTATGCTTTCCCTGCATGTCCCACATATGTTTTCTTCTACGAGCAGTAAACCTTGAAGTCAATAACTTTGGGTTATACACCTTTTCTCACAGATTTCTTTTCCAGATTCTGGTCGGCCAAGTGATAATATGCCTGTGCAACAGTGTCGGACTTCATAAAGCTGAGCACTCATTCACGCATAGCGGGCCCACCAACTACGCAAGCATCAAACCGTATCAAGGCCACCTCTTACGAATGCAAGACCGAGCAACATTAATCTAGAAATCGTCCATAATGCCACAGTCTAGCCACGCATTCTCGCTTTCGACAACTTTGCTTCTGGTCCTACTGTTGACACTTGGATTATTTCCTAGTCTCTTTCACTCCATCTGGACGCTCCCCTTTTCGCTTCTTCCATTCAGTCGTACCCGCACTGGCACCGAAGGCGCCAGCATCTTGTCATGGACCCAGAAGCACTTCGCTCTCCCCGCCCAATCGCGCGGTTCCTATCTCATTACCGACCACGTTCTGAAGTCGGTACCTGAGATTAGAAAATATAAAACTGGCCTGCTCAACCTCTTTATTCAAGACACTAGCTGTGCACTGAGCTTGAACGACAATTGTAAGAAGCGCTGAGGTTCCAGTGCCCGTCCCTCACCTCATGAGCATTATCATGCTGATGAAACTTCTCTATCGACAGTTGATGGCAAAGTCAGAACTGACATGAGTGACGCTCTTGACCGCATCGCGCCTGTTGCCGGCCAGAAGGGGGAGGGTCTCTATGACCATGTGTAAGTGCACACTGTTCCCCATGCATAGCTTATTCTGACTGCCATTAGTGCCGACGGCCCGGATGGCATGCCGGTAAGTAGCTGGACTAATAAACTGAAACATCCCTTGACTCATTACCATAATGTAGGCCCATATCAAATCTGCTCTAATAGGAGCAACAATCACTATCCCCATCAAGGACGGCGAGCTGGTAGGTTACGACTCCGACCAAGCCACTGCGGTCAAGGTGTCATTAATGCTGACTTTTGAAAGCAAACCGGGACAAGGCAAGGAATCTGGTATCTGGAATTCCGCGCATCCGAGCATGAACGTCGGGTGGTTGCTACCATTCAAGGCGAGAAGACCAGATGAGCGTGAGATACTTCACAGTACGTCAGTGCACAGGTCAAAAGTGTTTATAGATGCGGCCTCAATTTTGATAACTTCAAATACATTTCAGTTCCACCTCATCCAGCCATGACTACATTGCTAAAAGTATGCCAATACGCCACGCGCAGGCCGACTTGCCTTGGAAAATGACTAAAAAATGAGCAACCCATACGCCCAACACCGTCGCCAATGAATTGAAAGGCATTAGTTCGTTCCGTTTTCCTCCTTCATGTCTGTGTCGTCGCCAGCGAGGACTTTTGTCTTGAGAGGCTGCTCTCCAGCCTTGGAACCATCTCCGGGCGTGACCTTGACAACATTGCCGTCCTCATCGACAAACTCGAAATTGTAACGGCTCAAAATGTGTGGGATCGCAGAAAGTTGAGGTCCGTATCGGCCGCTGTTTTCGTAAAGCTCGAACAGAGGCACAGCGAGCAGCTTCATGTTCTTGGGGACGCTAAGCACCTCTGCGTCACAGGTTAGCAAACGCGAAACCGGAGTAGTGTATTGACATACTGTTCTTGGGCAAGTGAATAAGGTAGATTTTTTTGCACTCTTTGGGACGAGTGACGTGTGCAGGGACAAACGGGTACATGAAGGTCTCAAAGTTGGGCCGCCACCATTGCGACAAACACTCGCCAATGTCCCACTCGCCATCCTTCTCGTCCTCTCCGAGGCGACCAACAGGTGCTAGGCGCTCGTCCAGACGCGCCTTGAAGCCCTCAACCTCGTCGTGTTCCGGTCGAAGATAATCTCCAGGAAGCTTAAAGAAGGCGTTTGCGATCTGCAGCATGAGAATGTGCGGCTGGTTGTGTTCGTGGCAGACCAGGATACCCTCGCAGGTGCGGCGCATGCCATGCTCAGCATAGTGCTCCTCAAGGCGCTTTAATCGTGCAATGACCGAAGGGTCCTCTTCCGGTTGTGTCTCCTTGACGCCAAAGGTGTAGTTGGAGAACGGATAGACCCTCACCTTGGGCGGCTGGTTCGCGTTGAAATCGAGCGGGAGAACCGGGGGCTTGCCCGACTGCAGGGTGCTAACCGGTATCGTGGACATGATTAACAGACGGACCAGGGGATTGAAATAAGATACTGGCAATTTTCGATGCAACTTCCTCCAAAAAGCTTCCGAGCTGCAGCTGTCAAAATATGGTGCTGCTGTTGGAGGCACAAGAAAGTGGCAGCGGCTGGGCAGCCAGGGCACCGGCAAGCTCTGATCCCAAAGTGGTAAGCGGTGGGTCGCTGGGAAACGGCCCGTGTAACGAGGCGCGCAAGAGGCAAGCTAGCTTTGCGTTAGAGGTGGTGGTGCGCATAAAAATAAAATAAAATAAAAATACCGTTAAATAGCTTCTTCCTGAATGTACCATTGTGAATGGAGACATTATTGGCCCTTATTGTTGGAGCATGATGGGCTATGGTACGTTTTTAGATATGGTGGTACCTGGAGGTGCCGGCAGGGTTACTCCAGTCGCCGCATCACGAAAGACGCCAGCAATAAAAGGCTATAATTTCTTGTCAAGCTACTACAGCTGTGTAACTCTGCGAATTTGAAAAAGTGGTGTAATGCGATGCAGAGCGCGCCGACTGGGCAGCTGCTAATGGGCTGAAGCAGGGCTGAAGCTGCAGGAAACCAACTATCGTGAGGCAGAGATTTTCTCGTGTTCGCCGTGCTACTGAAACTGTCTGTTTCACGGTTCATCACATCGATGCCAGTGCAATCGTGGGCTGCAACGCTACCCCAACCCAAGTCAAGTCGTATTGGCCGCCACCTAGGCACCTATGACCCCTCCTTGCTGGGCGCTGCAATAAGACGAGTGAGCATGAGACCATGGTGACGTGCCAAGCAGCGTAAACTTGTTTAATTGAGCAAGGCAGCCAAGATCAGCAGCCAATTGAATCGACGAATTCATAACCCCGGAGAAACAGAAGCCCAGAATGGTTGTAAAATGCAAGCAGACATCTCCGCATTGGCAGGGCCCTGGCGATCCACGTGACGGATGTGGGATGGCGAGCCGGCGGTGGGCAAATCGCAAAATGGCAGCCACCGTAATGATACTCACATAGTGGAATGAATCGCTTGCATGCCTTGTCCGTGTCCGTCTCGTGCCTCCATTTCAAGGCGATCTTACCCCAGCCTTGACTGCATCTGCCTGGCACTGCCCTGCGTCATGCCCCCGCTGGAAACGAGCACAGCCATTCACCCGTCTAGTGTCGCCCGTTAACAGCAATGGACGCGGCCAGCCTGTACGAGAGTCTCCGCACCAAGCTCAACCATCTCGAGGCCAAGCTCGAGGCGCACCACCAAGATTTGTTGGGCGAATTTCACCAGCATTATCATGAGCTGACGCGCTACGCCTCCGCATCCGCCGTTGCCAGCATTCACGACAGCCTTCCATCCATTCTTGACGACTACAAGACACTTCGTCTGAGCCTCCCGCCCCCGCCGCCAGCACCAGCACCAGCACCAGCGTCTCAGTTCGAGTCCGCTGGCGCGCCAGCTGAGTCACCTCCGCCACCAGTCAGCGATAGATCCGAGACGCCGACCACACCCCAAACTCTATTGCTAGCGTCCACGCCTGCCGACTCCGGCAACTCAGACGCTCCTGGCGGCCCACGCGACCGTGATCACGAGCTGCAGGGTCTTTTCACCCCGAGCTATCTCCCGCTACTGGCAGCTTCTCCCATACCTGCCAAAGACACACTTGCATCGCCTCCAGTCGCAACCAGAGCTGCTGTCACCACCTCTCAGCAACCCTCTGTCGCGGCCGACAGCCCAAACAGCGCCGAGACCGGGTGGTTGCCTGCGACTGAGAGCAGCAGCAGCAGCACAACAAACGCCATCATGGGCCACTCCGCCGACGAAGACCGGTTTCCCGGTCGGTTAACGACATCATCCCGGCCTCGGCCGAGCGAAAGTGAGACGGCTGATGCTGCGACGGCCGACGACGAAAACTCGTCAGCGTCATCTGACAAGGGCGACAACAAGGCCCCGCGCAGTGCCCTGCGACGTTCCTCCAGCATATATAAATCGCCCCAGAGCCCTAGACGTGTACGGTTCGAGTTTATGGGTGCTGAGTTCCTTCCTACTGCGTCTCCGCAGGCTAGCGACACCATGATGCCGCGGTCATCATCGCCGCTGTGGGAAGGCGAAAATGTTACAGTCGACTCGGTCCTGGGAGACGATTCCGATGACCTGGGGCCACCTCCCAAGAAAATTTCTTCGTCCGATGCTCTCCGTGCCCTGTCAAGAGAACCTCTGGAGGAGGACACAGTATGGACTGTGGTAAATCCAGACTCGGATAACGCCATCACAAATAAATTGCAACAGGTAGACTTGGACAAGTCACCCGCGAAACCTGAGCCTGGAATGCAGCAGATTCAACAAGAGCCTAGCAAGGATGTTAAGGCCGTGGACGATGACGCATTGGACATGAAGAAGACGAGAGCCGCAACTCCCCCGCCGCTCAGCAAACCACCAGCCATTGCCAGCAAGGCTGCGCCAAAGAACAAAGCGCCTCTCAATGACTCAAATATCCGCGATGATGACGACGACATGTTTCAGTTCGAAGATGAAGGTGGTAAGACCTCGTCAGCACAGCGGGCACCGGTACCGGTAGATGAAGACGAACCGAGCGAGGATGAAAGTGCCGCTTCGGCAGCTGCTCCCGGCAAAGGTCTCAGCGCATTGCGCTCGCCGACCACCGTCCCTCCAGCCTCTATGCCAGCAGCCAGGCCAGAACTTCCCGAGCCCACCACGCCCACCACAACGCGCTTCCACGTCGGCTCAGTAGGCTCATACAAGGGCCGCCCCATCATCATGCCCGTGGTCAAGAATCCCGAAGTCCACGCCCAAGCGGCCTCCATCGGCAACTTCAACTCGTTTGTCGGCGGCGTAGATGGTACAAGTGGTATGGACGCCGCGGATCTGAGCAGCTACAGAGCAAGTGTCATGCGAGATGGTTTCACCGGAACGCCGCGAAGCTTTACCGAACGGTTAATGATGGAGGACATGGAAGCTGAGAGGCTGAAAGATGAGGGGGGCCAACAATAGAGATGGGTCAAAGAGGCCCGGAATACACCGTGGAGCTGGTGTATATCTGTGATATTTTTTGGCAAGGACTGCGCTTTATATATATGGGCTACATTATAAGGGATTATGAATTTTGGTTTGGTACAGACCTGACGAGAAGGATTGGTCGTGTACCGGCGTTGGGGCATTTTTTTTGGTAGGGGTCGATGCATATACGAACATGGGAAGAAATCACTGGACCGATAATGGAAAACAGATAAACAAACAGGGCGCTCTTGGTGAGCCCGGATACGTGGAGATGGGTTGCAATTGTCTGCTGAATAGTGTCTGGAACACCTGGCTCGGGTGTGGCTCGAAGATCAAGATGGGACTAGAGATATCCAAGAGATGAGGAATACATTCGCAAGAATTCGGAGTTATCATGCCGCCGTAATAAACGCGTGCAAAGTATTTAGTCTCGGTTCTGCCTCGTAAGCTTCAAGCCGACATGACCTCTCCAGCCAGCCAGTCAAACAACCACACGTGGCGTTGCACTGATTGTTTCCATGTTCGATACAAGGCATGGCGTTGCGCCGGGATGTTATCATTTGATCTAGCCCGTAAGAAACCCACTCTGGGTGATTGGGCCGCCATGCGTCGGACATGGCATCGTGGGCTCCCGACCGACGGCTACACCGACTGGCTGGGTGCGCACCTGGATTCTGTTGGTGTCGCAGGCAGCACAGACATTGACATTATACGGAACAAACAGGATCGACAACGGAACCTCTTTGAAAAGGCGGGGGTCTATATAGTGCTATTGCTTTTTTCTTCGTTGGCTACACCGATATATTAACGCTGTCTCAACCTGTCCGCATCATTAGCTGTCGGTGTGACGGTGGGTGTGATTGACATGTCGCTATTTGCTAGCTGCACCACAAAATGTGCGCAGATTAATATATACTCGTATTCGTAATATCGGAAAGAAAAGGCCTTCTCTTGTGCGTGTGACGACACCCCAGCCACTGTTATACCTGTGGTACAATTCGTGCACCGGACAAGGGTGTCCCATCTGTCGCGAACAGAGTTCAGCTGTCGCAGGCTCGAAAAACAGTCGATTTGGATTATGGATCTCAAATCGATCTGTGTTTGCGAAATCGAGTAAACAGTAGCTCTCAATCGTAGCTTTCATGCCGTTTTAGATCTAAGGGTGATGTATAACGTACGGATGACGTAGTAGAGTCCAGGCCATATGTAGCGTATATAAGGGCGACAACGAGAAAAAAGAACACCCAATTGAGTACAACATTGTACACTGCGCAATAAATCGCTACCAAGGAAAATTACCATCAAAATGAAAGATTCAACGGAAGTTATTCAGGACTTCAACAAGCTCGTCAACATGACAGCGTCAGAGCTAGAGACATGGCTCAAGTCCAAAGACTCGGGCGAAGCTGGCTGGTCCAAGGACGACGACAGCGGTGAGACGGTCGGCCACGAAAGCGGTCGCAAAATCACAGAAATTTTGAAATCCAATCCGTCAAAGGACACGAACAAATACAACGATGACCAGATTAGCCACATGAGAAAGGTGGTCGCTTACTGCAAGCGGCACTTGGCTCAAGAGGAGCAAGGGCTGAAGAGCAAGCCGGAAAGTGAGGCTAAAAAGACGAAATCGTACATATCGCTGAAGAACTGGGGTCACGATCCCCTGAAAAAGAACAGCGACAAGGAATCAGGCAAGGAAAACAAGGATAAGGACAAGGGGCCGGCGGAGAGCGAAAGCGGCGACAAGCGAAAGCGCAAGGACAAGGGTGCGGCTCCAGAGCCCAAAAAACATCGAACCCGACAAAGTAAGTCACGAGATATGATAAAGAAATGATGTAGGCTGTATTGACATGGATTTTCGCAGGCTCAAAAGATGAAAAGTCTTCCTCCAAAGAGGAGGCTGCCGATGAAGACGAAGACGAAGACGAAGAGGGCAGCAAGTCCAAGTCCAAGTCCAACAAGGGACCAAAGCCCGGCGAGACGGTAAGCTGGAACTGGGGCAATGGGCAGCCCAAGGGCAAGGTCTTGGACGTCAAGGAAGAAAAGTACGCGCTACAATGTATTGACGAGTATTCAAACCGCTGACGGGCAATAGGGCCACGATTACGACTAAGCGAGGTAACAAGGTCTCACGCGATGGTGACAGTGACGACCCAGCTGTGATTCTTGACACGGGGAAGAGCAAGGCGATCAAGGCGGCTCACGAGCTCAATTAGTGCTGCAGGGAAGAAATTGTGTTTTGAACGAAAATTTGTGCTGTTTTTCGTAACGAGTTTTAGCTTCAATTTATTAATGCAAGTGATGGGTCGCAAACCTGGATTTTATTGCACATGTTGTTTACTGGTCGTGAGATCTGTAGTGGCCTGAAAAGTGGCGTCTGGGGCACAGCGGCCGTCAGATTAGGTGCAGCCGCCACATGGCCTGATGAAGAATAGAGCTGCATGGATCAACCACCCCCGGCCCGGCCGTGGTGTGCCAACGGTTCCAAGATCAGGGATCGCAAGTGATCTGGGATATGTTTGCGTGTGATGGAGCAAGGACCAAACATGGTTTACGGGTTGTACGGGATAAAGAAGGAAATAACCGGGCAGGGACACGCGACAAAAAGCCACAATGGACAGTGTGCTGAAGCGAAAATTGCAGTTTGGTTGTTAGGGGGGGGGAAGGGGTTCCGGTTCGATCTATGCCATTACACCATTTCTGTGCAGTTTGCGTTTCTATGGCAGAGGGGACGGCCCCCATTTCTCTGGGGAAAGATTTTTTTTTGTTTAAAAAAAGATTCAAGGTTTGGCTGGCATCGCCAGCATTCATGCGCGGCAAACGGCGTTTTGGCATGCATTGTGCATGAAAGGGCGGAGCGGAAAGCTGCATTGCATACTAGTACACTGACGTGCCTGCCGGCAGGCAAAAGATGCAGAGAAGGGATGATGACCCGATCAAAGCGATGCTGCCGACGGGGATAAGAGGCGAAGAAACAAAGTGCCGGTGTGGAATACAAGGGAGAGCGCGGCTGCACGAGGCAACTCTGTTTCCCTCCAATTTTTGCCATGGTTTTATCTGCTGTGGCCGGGCGGCCGCCACAGGGCAGACCGGGAAACATACCTAGGTAGGCCATGTAAGGAGATGGACAGGCCCTGTTGTTCCCGTTTTTTTTGCGCGTGTCATGTCCCATCCAGGCGCAGATTCAATGCACTTCAGCCCAACAGGCCAACCAGGGTCCGAGGAACAGGGGTGTCCTGGTCCAATGGGTCAGCGAGATCTGCCCTGCTAACAAGGTCTTTGCTGTCAAAAAAGATTAAAATTCGGCCAACTGCCATATTTTACCCAATAATGGGGACAACAGAAAAAAACTCCACTGGCGAGCTGGATGGATCTATCTCTGCCACACAGACCCAGCAGCAGCCTCTGCAGCCGCGTGGGCCCTTGCAAGTCCAGTTGCAGCTGTACATTACATTACCTAACATGGGGTCTGCCGTTGGTATGGAGCTGGGCTGTGGCAGAGCAAACCCGTGTAGATAGTTTATCTCGTAGTTGTAACGCAAATGAGCACGTGCAGATTGGTACGTGGCCAAACAACAAACACGAGGCCTGTCACGGCAGCGGAGTGCTTGTCAGACAGGCGGGTTGACGATGACTGATGGCGGCAGCGGAGTGTGACAGTGGACGGTTTGATAGTGGACGGTTTGATAGTGGACGGTTTGACAGCTGTCCACTCGCTGTAGTCCCGCTGTAAAGTTTTCTCTTGGGTGTCCATTTTGCCCAATACTACAGGTACCCTTGACAGGCCCTCCACAGGCGACTCAAGCACCTTGCTTGGCAGCCAGATGATGTACACTCGCTGTAACCCACCTCCGGGCTAACCTGGTTATTGGCCATTTCTCCACAGAGCCGCTGGCTGCTGGCTGCTGGCTGCTGGCTGGCCCATCTTCCCTGACCCCGAACAAATCCTGGGCCGCTTTTAAGTCGTCACAAATCCCCCACGGCGGGACAATTTCTCAAGCTCTCACCACCCCATCCATGGTTCGCGGCCTCGTCTCTCCTCTCCGCCGCCGCCTGCTCCCCCCGTTACCCTTGCCCCCAAAGCGCCGTCCAGCAATCTGCGTCCCAGCATTCGACCGTTGCCGCCACAACCACCACCACCACCACGCCATGGCCCCTTCAGCCGTGCCGGACTCGGCATCCGCTCTCGGCCGCCAGGCTTCGGTTACTCTCTTGACAGACCGCCTCGAGAAGCCCTCGCTCGACGACCGCCAGTATCGCGTCGTCCGCCTCGCCAATGGCCTCGAGGCCCTTCTCGTCCACGACCCCGAGACCGACAAGGCCAGTGCCGCCCTCGACGTCAATGTTGGTAGTTTCTCCGACGAAGTCGGCATGCCTGGCGTGGCGCACGCCGTCGAACATGTAGGTTACTCTCACGGGGCAATTGACCTGTCCAGCTTCCCCGAAACAACATTGTGCTGATATTTTCCCTCTTTTCAAGCTCCTCTTCATGGGTACCAAAAAGTTTCCCGTCGAAAACGAGTACAGCCAATACCTGTCATCCAACGGTGGCAGCTCCAACGCCTACACGGCCGGCACCTCGACAAATTACTTCTTCGACATCGCCGCCAAGCCCGCCAACAACGAGGAACCTACCGAAACAAACCCATCTCCTCTCCATGGCGCTCTAGATCGCTTTGCGCAGTTCTTCATTGAACCTCTCTTCCTCTCAACCACCCTCGACCGAGAGCTGAAAGCGGTCGACTCGGAGAATAAGAAGAATCTGCAGTCCGACACTTGGCGTCTCCATCAGCTGGACAAGTCCCTGTCAAATCCCAAACATCCCTATTGCCACTTTTCCACAGGCAACTTTGAGGTTCTCAAGACGATCCCCGAGTCCGACGGCATCAATGTACGCGACAAGTTCATCGAGTTCCACGCCCAGCACTACTCCGCCAACCGAATGAAGCTCGTTATCCTGGGTCGTGAATCGCTAGACCTCTTGCAGAACTGGACCGTCGCCCTCTTCTCCGCCATTGTTAATAAGAACCTGCCGCAGAACAGATGGTCCGACGAGGCCCCATTCAGACCGAGCGATGTTGGTATCCAGTGGTTCGCCAAACCTGTCATGGACACAAGAGAACTGAACCTGACGTTTCCATTCATCGACGAAGAGGAGCTATACGAGTCACAACCAAGCAGATATATTTCGCATCTCATTGGCCATGAAGGACCCGGAAGTATCATGTCGTACATCAAGGGCAAGGGCTGGGCCAACAGCTTGTCGGCCGGCGGCTACTCAATCTGCCCCGGCACCCCCGGCGTCTTTGATGTTCAAATACGCTTGACTGAAGAGGTGATTTCCTTTTCCAATTCCCTTTCCTACTCTTGGCGCAAACAAATGCTGACGTAACGACAGGGCCTCAAAAATTACCCCGAAATCGCCAAAATCTTCTTCCAGTACGTGTCACTGCTCCGTCAGTCACCACCGCAAGAGTGGATATTCCAAGAACAAAAAGGCATGGCCGATGTCGACTTCAAGTTCCGGCAAAAGGCACCCGCTAGTCGTTTCACAAGCAATATCAGCTCCGTCATGCAAAAGCCTCTGCCGCGCGAGTGGTTGCTGAGCGGCCAGAGCCGTCTACGACACTTTGACGCAGGGTTGATATCGAAAGCCTTGGAACTACTCCGCCCAGAAGCACTGCGCATGAATGTTGTTTCTCGCAATTTCCCAGGAGGCTGGGACAAGAAGGAGAAGTGGTACGGCACAGAATATACCGCCGGCAGGATCCCGGATGACCTCATGGCCGAGCTGAAAAAGGCAGCGTCGATTTCGGCAACTGAGAGGCTGTCGGCGCTTCACCTTCCACACAAAAACCAGTTCATCCCTAATAAGCTTGAAGTGGAAAAGAAGGAAGTGGCAGAAGCGGCCACCTCGCCTCGGCTCTTGCGCAACGACCAGCTGGCCCGAACTTGGTGGAAGAAGGACGACACATTCTGGGTTCCCAAGGCCAATGTCATTGTCAGCCTGAAGAATCCCATTATACACGCCACAGCCGAGAATAGTGTCAAAGCTCGGCTTTTTGCAGAGCTGGTCCGTGATGCACTGGAAGAGTACTCTTACGATGCTGAGCTCGCAGGGCTGCAGTACACTGTATCGGTCGACTCGCGTGGGCTTTTGCTCGATGTCTCGGGCTATAATGATAAGCTCCCCGTGTTACTAGAGCAGGTGGCGGTTACCATGCGCGACATTGAGATCAAGACAGATCGATTTGACATTGTAAAGGAGCGGCTGAATCGCGGTTACAGCAACTGGCAACTCCAGTCATCATACCAGCAAGTAGGCGACTACATGTCTTGGCTTCACGCCGAGTGCGACTATGTCATTGAAGAGCTGGCTGCCGAACTCCCCGACATCACCATTGATGCCGTGCGTAGCTTCCAGAAGCAGATGCTTGCGCAGATGTACATTGAAGTCTACGTTCATGGAAACATGTACAGAGGCGATGCCATCAAGGTGACGGATCTTTTGGCGTCGTCATTCAGATCAAGAATACTGCCTCCCAACCAGTGGCCGATTATTCGATCGCTAATTATCCCGCCTGGCTCTAACCTCGTGTATCAGAAGACGCTGAAGGACCCGGCCAATGTCAATCACTGCATCGAGACTACGTTCTATATTGGCGATCATGGTGACCGCAGGACTCGCGCAAGAACTTTGCTTGCCGACCAAATGATTCACGAACCTTCTTTTGACCAGCTACGAACCAAGGAGCAGCTCGGTTACGTTGTATTTGCTGGCATGCGCAGCTTTTCGACCACTTGCGGCTTGCGATTTTTGATTCAATCGGAGAGAGAGCCAGAGTATCTGGACCGTCGTGTGGAGGCGTTCTTGATCCAATTCGGCCTGACGTTGGACAAGATGCCCGACTCGGAATTTGAGAGCCACAAGAGGAGCTTGATCAATAAGAGGCTGGAGAAACTCAGAAACCTAGACCAAGAGTCGTCAAGGCATTGGTCCCAAATCTCCAAGGAATATTACGACTTTGAGCAATGTAAGTGATGCCAGTATTACGCAGACAAGTTTGAGTCGAGGCTAACCCTATGTCAACAGCTCAGTTGGATGCCGCGGAAGTGAAGCTCATCACCAAGGCAGAAATGATTGACTTTTACAACAAGTACTTCCACCCTAGTTCGAGCAGCAGGGCGCGTATCTCGGTGCACCTCCACGCGCGGGGTGCTGTTGAGCGCGACAGCAAAGTTGTGGACGCGCTTAACAGCGCTGGCTTTGCGGGTGTGCCAGAGGCTGCCCGCAAGAGCCTGGATCTGGTCAAGGCTCATCTCCAGGAAAAGCACACGGCGTCTGAGGCAGACTTGGACAGCATCATTGCCTCGATTAAGGAGCTGGGGCTGGTGCAAACAGCTCACCCCAAGGATGATGCCGAGGCGGTTGCCAACGGTGGAGAGTGTGCGGTTGATACGGCGCAGGAGATTGAGGACGTCCGCCTGTACAAATCAGGCCTACTGGCAAGCTCGGGCGCGCGTCCAGTGAAGCAGCTGTCCGAGTTTGAGGATACAGACTCCAAGCTGTGACGGTGATGGAAAGAGAGAGAACTGAAAGACATTGATGGGACAAAACGAGGCTAGAAGGGGCAAGAAAGTGTTGCGGTGTGCCGAGGGCGACCTTGACACGGCCACATATAGAACTGATTTTGTTACGAATTTTCCACGCGGATATCTTGGGGGACTTGGGATGACTGTGTACTCTTGCCGCACCATGTATGTAGAAATGAAAGATTTAATCATAAATTACTGGTATTTTGTTTTGCAGTATGTGTTGCGGTGTACCGTTGTCAGGCTGCCATGTGGGTTGAAAAGTGATGTGTTACATGGCAAGTGTGTTGAGATGGTGTAATTATTGTTTGCGGGGGGGCGGTCAAAGTTAAATTTAGAAATAACGGCGGACTTTGTGTTTGAATCTTGTCCACGATTGCGACGCAGTTATTGGCAGGGGTCATATGCTGGTGCCTGGTAATAGCACAAGGCTGGGCGCCAGGACAGCGGCATCACCGGGGACTTGTTTCTGCTTCTATCTGGGGGGGGGGGGGGAGAAAAATTAATGGCAAGAAAAAAGGGCAGATAGTCAAGGTGTTATTGATAGACACACTACGGAGTAATAAAATTTTGAACATGGTTTCTAGCCAGAATTGTCACGGAGACGATGTAGGCCAAGGTGAGTGGTGGTGCGTAACTGAGTGGTGAGGCTGTCAGTGAACCGTGGCGCTTACCCGCACCACCAGAACACACCTGACTGGGAGCCGTTGGTGAACGGCCGCCACCCGTCAAAGAGTGAGCGCCCGGGAGCCGCTCCACGAAAACGGGTAGCCGCTGCACAGAGCGTAGATGGAGTGCGGGACTAGATGGACGGTACAAGGCTAGACAAAGAGTCCTAGGGCATGATACATTCCCATCACTACTTTTACAGCGTCCCGTCAGGCCCGTCTTGCACCACCATCTCGAAAGTACATTGGCTGACCCCTGTGGCCCTAATAAACATCCCCCTGACAGCCTGGCCTCCCCGCCGCAGCCCTTTCAGAGCCCTCTGGCCCCACCCAAAGTGCCTCGTCCTCGTCCTCCCCTCCTTCTCACGGTGGCCCCGATAATTCGCTAGCCCTTGTCAGAGTTTCTCTCCCTCTTTTTTTTTTTTTTTTCCTAGGTTAAATTTCACCAGAAGAGGGTCATCATTCCTTCCCTTGGTGTGTTGAGCAGAAAAAAAAAATCGACGTCACAGCGCTAGCTTCCCTCTTTTTATGCTTCGACTCCTGCATCGCTCCTGCACACAACCACCACCACCACCCGCTTGATTGCTCATCCTTGTTTTGTTGCCCCCCGAGCTGCCCGCCCACGCAGCTCACCCTTTCAAAACGTCTTCCTCAAAGAAGAGAAAGCTCGCCGCCAGACCGTTCTCCGCCAGGCAGCCCTCCGCCGCCGCTACCGCCACCTCGTTGTCGCCCTCGCCCGACACCGCCCTGCCCTCCTGCGAGCTCGCCGACGACAACGACGACGACAGCAACGACCGCGTTGCCTACTCCTTCACCACCGCGACGTCGGTCGACGACAACGACGACCGGAGCGTCCACCGCGAGAGCAGCCCCGTCTACCTGCGATCCGACTCGCTGCAGCCCGCCTCCGGCCTGCCCGCCCGCCTGCAGGCCGCCGCTAGCAGCAGCACCATCAACGGCCGCCCGCGTCATCCGTCGCCCCTGCACGACTGCACCTCGGCCGCCTCGTCCCCCAGCGCGTCAGTTCATGCTGACCTGTCCCTCGACGCCGAACGGGGGATTGGCGAGGCTGGTTCTGCGGCAACGACCTTGCCTGGAAGCCAGTTTCCGCTTCGACTGTCCAGACTGGCCTTGTTGAATGGTGACGACGCTGAGCTGCCCCATCGTTCCTCTTCGCCCCTCAAGCGTCGCGCCTCGAGCATGGATCCCGACCCGGACGCCTCGTCTCGCAATGGCGAAGATGTCAGCATGAATTCTTCCCAGGCCACGGCCACGGCCACGGCCACAGCCAAGTCGGCCGATGTCCCGCGCGCTATGAGCGTCGACCCGCCAGAGGTTGCTGACGCCCCAGCGCAAAGTAAGCTTCCAACTCCCCCCAGCAGCGTGATCCGGACAAGCTGCAGTTCTAGCTAACGCCAATTGGAATCGCAAAAAGTCCCGCCTCCTCTTGCCGAGCAGATCAAGATCATCGAGACCCTCCTCAAGGCTTTTGAGGATGCCCCCATCGCAGAGGGCGACAAGGCCTATCTTGTCTCGAGAGTATGGGTCGATAAGGCCCGCTCCCTGCACGGTCCGACCAAGGCCAAGGTGGACGATGACCATGTCCGGCCTGGCCCAGTCGACAACTCTGATATTATCGACCGAATTATCCAGGATCCCTCAGGTGCCACCTTTACCCGCCTCACACCCGGTGCCGACCAGGAGACCTTTGCCCTCTTTCCGGAAGATGCGTGGAAACTTGTCATGGAGTGGTACGGTCTTACAGAAGGGCAAGAGCCTATCGTCCGCACTGCCATCAACTCTGCCGATGGCGGAGAAGACAACATTCTCTACGAGTTTCACCCTCCAGTCTTCCGCGTTCACCGGGTCTGGTCCGAACTCAGCCCATTGCCCATTGAGCAGGCGTTGAAGGCTGATAATCCTCTCGCTATTGTCGCCCCCAGAAGCCGCGGCGCAAACCTTCAGGCATTTTTAAAGGACATCAAGACCTGGGCGGGCATCCCTCTTGACCGCAAGGTCCTTGTCCATCAAGTCCGGCACCCTGCCCCTATCCTGAACCCGGTTGTTGAGGAATTGGGGTCGGCATTGACGCCGCCAGACTCTCCTGGTCGCGACACATTAAACGATGACGAACCCTGGCCATATCTATTGGTTGACTTGCCCACATTCGCACAGTCGCGTGACTACCGTGAGCAGCTCTCTCGGATACAGGACAAAACAGGCGACAAATACAGCAGTGACGTTGCGCTATACATGAAGGATCTCCTGACAGATGCGACATTGGTCTTGGACGAAGTGATTGACCACAAGTTTTCCGTGAGCACATACAAGGGTCAGCAGACAAAGCCGCAAAAGAACATGTCGAATCGCACTGGACTTTCATCGAAGCCGAGCAGCGCCAGAAGCAGTCCAGGACCCGAGGGTATCATGACCAGAGGCCGTGCAGGTAAGAACAAGAAGCTCGGTCGCAGTGTCGGCTCTGTTGGTCTGCACAACCTAGGCAACACTTGCTACATGAACTCGGCACTACAGTGTGTCCGGAGTGTCGAAGAATTGACCAAATTCTTCCTCACTGATGCGTACATGGATGAAATCAACAAGACCAATCTCTTGGGTTATAATGGCAGAATGGCCATGGCCTATGGCGGTCTCCTACACGACATTTACAGAGAAGGCCGTGGCTCGGTTAGTCCTCGCGACTTCAAGAGCACTGTTGGCAGATGCAGAAGCACCTTTTCTGGTTGGGGCCAGCAAGACTCGCAGGAGTTTCTTGGATTCTTGCTCGATGCTTTGCAAGAAGATCTGAGTCGGGTTAAGAACAAGCCTTATATCGAAAAGCCTGACTCTACCGACGAAATGATTGATGACCCTGAAGCTATTCGCGCAATGGCTGCCAAAGTCTGGGACATTACCAGGCAAAGAGACGATTCCGTCATTGCCGACCTGTTTACCGGAATGTACAAGTCGACGCTAAAGTGTCCCGAGTGCGACAAGATTAGTATCACGTTTGACCCTTTCAACACTCTGCCGCTACCGCTTCCGTTGGAAACTGTGTGGAGCAAGACTGTCAAGTTCTTCCCTCTGAATGATGTGCCTGTCAGTATTGACGTCGAGATTCCTAAGCATAGCTCCATCGAAGTCTTGAAGACATATCTATCTCTCCGCACTGGCGTGCCGGCTGAGCGAATCATGGGTGCAGAAGAGTTCAAGGATCGCTTCTTCAAAATTTATGACAACAATCACGATGTCTCGGAGGAAATCACGCAGTCTGACGTGCCCACATTCCACGAGTTAGAGTTTGTGCCCACTAACTGGCCCTCGCGGCCACAGAAAATCCGCTCCATGTTGGACGTTGATTCACTGCCTGAAGAGGACGATAGTCGTACGGAGCGATTGGTCGTCACCGTCGTCCATCGGCGGCCCGAACAGCCCGGTCGTCCGGAAGGTGTTTCGCCGCCTCACTTCATCACCCTGACCAGAGAGGAGGCATCTAGCTATGATGCCATTCAGCGCAAGATCCTTGAAAGGGTTGCCACATTTTCCACCTGGAGTAAATTCAACAGCGACGACGAAGCCGATGCGAATGACACGGACATGGTGGCCACGTCTGATGCCGACTCTTCAGGAGATGGCAAGGTGGCCGCAAAGTCGGTCGAGGGCGAGGACGACATAGTTGATGTGACAATGAAGGATGTCGGTGCTGCACCTACGGGACAACCAGCGTTGCTGAAGCGCTTCAACAAATCGCGCCCTAGATTTATGGATGCAGCTGCACGACTAAGTCCCTCGCTACAGAACTTGTTTGAGTTAAAGTACTTTGCTAGCCCCAGCGATGGGGCGATTCCGACAGGGTGGCAGTCTACGGACAACAACAGAACGCTGCCCAGCCTCTCAGACCGCATACAGCAACCGTCTGACAAAGAAGAGGAGAGCGCCAGCCCCGACAGCTCAAACGCCGACGGCTCAGAGAACGATAATGAGGATGAGAATGAAAACGAAGAAGAAAAGGACGAAAGTAGCAACGGAGAAGAAGCCAAGCAAGGGTCTGTCCAAACTCGCATGGCCGAAGAGTCGAGCGAGGAAGAACTTCCTCGACGATTTGACCGTGGAGGCCGTCATCAAAGAAATGGTGGCCGAAAGAAGTTTAGAGGTCAAAAGTACGGCAAGCGCGGCAGTAAGCGACGGGACAAGCACGTGAGAAACGGCAAGGCCAACGGCGTTGCACACGTTAGCCCCCAGCCGATGCCTCCAGCCGTCGCTGATGGCGGACCGCTCATCCGGCTGCACGAAGGTATCGCTGTCGACTGGAATGATGACGCTTGGGAGATGGTCTTTGGCGGAAGCGGAAGAGATAATCTGGCCGAAGGCACCACGACTTTTCTCAGTCTGGAATCGCTACAGGACCCCGTCATTAAAATCAATCAGCGCCGTCGTCAAACTCGCAAGTCGCGGGGCATCACTTTGGACGAATGCCTGGACGAGTTTGAGCGGGCCGAGATTCTTTCGGAACATGACATGTGGTACTGCCCGCGCTGCAAGGAACATCGGCGCGCCAGCAAGAAGTTTGATCTGTGGAAGACGCCAGATTATCTGGTTGCTCACCTGAAGCGATTCAGTAGCAGCGGCTGGCGACGAGACAAGCTGGATGTGCTTGTTGATTTCCCGATTGAGGAACTCGATTTGACGGCGCGTGTTATTGAAAAGGAAGATGGCAAGTCAGAGGTGTACGACTTGATTGCGGTTGACGACCACTACGGCGGACTGGGCGGGGGCCATTACACGGCATACGCCAAGAACTTTGTGGACGGCAAGTGGTACAACTACAACGACTCTTCGGTCAGCCTCGTGTCGGATCCGCAGTCTGTGGTTAGCAGCGCGGCGTATCTGCTCTTCTACAAGCGTCGTGCGTCTGGCCACCTGGGTGGGTCTAAATTTGCTGCCATCTTGGACAGATACGAAAAAGAAACGACAGAAGAGGAGAGCGGTGGTGATGACGAGGCCAGCAGCAAAGCGGACAAGGATGCTCCGTCGCACGGAGGGCGCACACTCAGCGTCAGACGACCAAGTACTGAAGATGACTCTGTCATGTTCAGCGCGGTGCGCACCGAGTCGCTGATGACACAGCCTTGGACCTTTGGGAGCATCGACGACGGAGGCGAGCAGTCAGCGGAGGCAGCCAGCGACGTGGCGCAGATTGAATCATCAGAAGATGATGGCAACGCGCAAGGCATCTACGAGTCGGACATTGTTATGGGCGGCGATGCGGTACAGTTGGTTGAACGGGTGGAAGACGTGAATGACGGAGAAGTGAATGACGAAGAGGTGACGGAGATTCATGTAGGGAATGACAGAGCGGAGTAGAGAGGGGGTTGAGGTGTTATGAATTGAGGCTTTATGATGAAAACGAAACCATGCCACACGACTGCTGGGGCAGGCCAAATCCTCATAGTAAGCAGCAACGGGTCATTTTACATATGCATATGATATTTGGTTACAGCATGGATATGGGAGTAGAAGGGGCATTACTTTGCTGTATTAAGCAATAGGTCAAAACAAGACGATAGAGTATACATTATGACTATCAAGTCGTACAATGATTTGGCGGCGATGCTCTGTGACTGGGTGCGACGGAGTAGTTGGCTGGCGTCGTAGATCTGGGACGAGGCGGGTGGCGCTAATGCATTTAGAGTGCTACAGCTGATGATGATCCCGAGAGGGCCGGCAGGTTCAAAGATGGCCAAGATGGGAAGGTAGGGTGAGCTGAGAGGCTAATGAGCCGGTTTCGCGAGGAAAGTAGACGGTTTCCGAGCTTGGGGGCCGGTCGGGGGCTGAGCTGACGCGAGGATAGAAACGGGCGTGGGGTAAAGGGGATGGATCTTGAAACAGACGGCAGATGTTGGTTTGTATAAGTTGTATCATATTAATCGTGGCATGATTTCTTTTCTAGTTCCGGCAAAGACAAAAAGGCCTTTGAAGCATATCTTGTTCTCGATGGTTTGGATGGCGTGGGATTCCAGGGCTGGTTTTGGACAACGGTGGACAAGAGGCCTGTGCCGTGGGGAAAGGAACAAAAACGTCTCACCTCCCTTGTTAGTGCGGTTTCTGGAAGCCTTCCAGACAAGGATGGTGTTGATGGAGGGGGGGGGGGGGGGTTTT